>BLKR01006827.1:0-49262 GCA_011170035.1 Teleogryllus occipitalis | reverse complement strand
ATAAATAAGCAATAAATTTTGGCTTTTATCCATGTTGTCCTTCAGAATAATACTTCCTGCTGCGACAACATGCAAACGATAATTTGAATAATTGTATTCCCCACTGAATTCTGGATAACGTGCACAGAAAATGAAGTTACATTTATGTCCAGAAGCAAAACAAGGGGCCATATCAGCATTTGCTCAATGTATCAGGAAAACTGGACAAAAAACCTAATCCTAGTTTTTCTGTTATCTTTGCTTCGATAAGAAGTCACTGTTTCATTGTTTAGGGCTTTTGTCATTAAATCCTTTCGTAAACCTTTCGTCTTTCCACGATTTTCAGATGAACAAAACAAAACGAATGCCCATACCTAATCTCTTCGGGGTAACTCCGGTGTTTTCTTACAGCCAGGTTTGCCCACAAACATATTCAAATATTTTATGGTATCTGTAGGTGTAGATTGCAGTAGTGTAGCCGGAGCAGCGTAGTGAATGTCAAACTAGATCTTCAATGAAAAAGACGTGGTAAACGCCCATTACCTCAACCTAAGATTATGTGGCATAGCACACTGTAGCTTCTGGATTGGTCTCTCAACGGCCCGTTCCTGTACGGTGCTGCCTTCTGATTGCTTCAGCTAGAACTATATTGGGGCCACTTTGTATTGTGGGAGGAATACTTGACAGAGCCTCATTAAAATGAGGGTTGGCTCAATCTGGTTCTAATCGCCTCCGAACAAATAGGGAAAAGACAAAGATAGGGATTTTGGAGATAAAAACGCGCACGTATTCACGTCACAGAGTTTTTACTGATTTTGGAAATAAATGGAGTAGTTAATAATGTTAATAGTCCGATGAAAAGAAAATTGACAATCGTATCTGTTATTTATGTTATCGGCCATGTGTTGTTCAATACTTTTCGTTTTACATCTTAAAAGAAAAATTCATATAAACCAGGAACGAATTTCTTGTAGTAAGTTTACTCACACGCCATCTTATGAGTACAGTCATTTGTTTCGATTGTCCTTAACGGACGGCCGACTGTTAAATCCTTACAAACCCTGGCTATTGACTGTGACTTTCCTTCCTCTGTTTAGTTGGCTCAAGCTGAGAAAATAGCACGCTGTTACAAAAAAAAAACAAAAAAAAAACAACAACACTGGCTTTACCTTAGCGACGGCGGGGGCGGCGTAGCCGATGCCGTGTCCCAGGCCAAGACCATAGCCGCCGTAGCCGCCGAGGCCGAGCCCGTGACCGGCGTAGCCGATGGCGGGGGCGGCCACGGCCACCTTGGCGACGGGGGCGGCGACGGCGGCGACGGGGGCGGCGGCGTAGCCGATGCCGTGTCCCAGGCCGTAGCCTCCGTAGCCGCCCAGGCCGTAGCCGCCGTAGCCGCCCAGGCCGTGGCCGTAGCCGCCGTAGCCCAGGCCCAGAAGGCCGCGCTTCTCCTGCTTCTTCTCAGGCTCCTCGGCGAACGCCGCGGCCGCCAGGCACAGAACAGCAACAGCCTGCGCAACCACCCACACGGGCGCGAGTTAACAAACATACCGAGTCGCTTAATGAACGAATCACTCAATGAACGAATCTCTCAGTGAACGAATCATCTCATTTCATTAAGAAGTAACCAGATAAACGATTTTTTGTAAACAAATTAAAAATCGTGCAAATTTACAAACGATAGTCAATGAACGAATAACACAATGAACGAATCTTAATAAACAAATTAAGAATTGTGATAATCTATAAACGACCGAGTCGCTTAATGAACGAATCACTCAATGAACGAATCATGTAATGAACGAAACATCTCATTTCATTAAGAAGTAACCAGAAGTAACCAAACGATAGTCACTGAACAAATCACTCAATGAACGAATTGCTTAATGAACGAATACCTCAATGAACGAATCTCTCAGTGAACGAATCATCTCATTTCATTAAGAAGTAACCAGATAAACGAATTTTTGTAAACAAATTAAAAATTGTGCAAATTTACAAACGATAGTCAATGAACGAATAACACAATGAACGAATCTTAATAAACAAATTAAGAATTGTGATAATCTACAAACGACCGTGTCGCTTAATGATGAATGAATGACCTAATAAATGAATCACGTAATGGCGAAATCGCCTAATGAAACGGATCATCTAATGAAATAACCATTCGAAGGATGACTTGATGATTGAACGAATCTTCCAATGATCTCGTCTCTCAAAGAATGGGACATTGGTTCATTTGATGGTAAAATCATTGAATAATTCATTTGACGAGCGAATCAATGAATGACCTAATCGTTTGACGAATGTTAGGGCAAATTATTTATTTAATACTCTGATCATTGAAGAAACGAATTAGTAATTTGTTGCACGAATCGTTGAATGATTCTTTAAGTCAAATTATAAACAAAAGACTAAATGGGTAACATCTTTGTAATGTGAATTCTAAAGTTTGCACGTGTAGGCAATGAATAATTCATTACACTAGTCCTTTATATTATGCCGAGATTGCATATTTATTCACGAGAAAATGACTAATAAAATAACGCATTTGTAAGATGTCCATTTATTAAAAAAGGCGATATTGGGTCACGCAATTTTAATAAATAATTACTTAAGACAAACAACACAAAACAATAATTCGTTGGCATATTTTCAGTACTAGAAAAAACGATGTAAAAGAAACAATTTACAAATCTCAGAGCAGTGATATAAAATGAAAGGCGAATAACCTCGGGAGACCTGCGGAAACAGTTGGAATTACGTAATAAGATAGCTCAGAACACTCATTCAGAAATGTGTAGAAAAGAAATTAACGGAAAAATGTAACAAGGTGACATTCAATTCTCATTATATAAACCTCTTTGTACATAAGTTTAAGAATTTATTATTATAATATTATTGTTATTATTTTCATATTATAGAATGAAACTATTACAAATTAAAAAATACTCCTTCAATGCCAGCAATTTATTCCTGTCCTTAAGTGTCTAATATTTTACATTACTTTTTTCAATGTAGAGCACTAAGAAATTGGTAAATATTCATGAGCGTTCAAACACAGTCTGCTATACCTTGTCTGTACTTAAAAAAAAGCATCTGAATGGCCGATGGTGGTTTCAACTCAGTCCCTCTGTGCAAATGATTGCGTGTTCAAGACCTGCCCACGACATACAAGCGTGTGTGCGAGATGCCACGATTCCTGGAGAACACAACTGAGGTGATGTTTACTTCTATTTATCATTATCATTATTATGATTATTATTAATTTAAGATATTCACAGTTGTGCTGGAGATGAAAAATGCTTCGGCAAATAATGAAAATAATCAAGTGCCACTTGAAGGAAATAAAAGTCCCACAGCAATTTTGGTCTGTCACTCTGACCACGCTTACTGCAAACCAGGAGAAACCTCTCAAAGGAAGCTGTGTTTTTTTGCCGGCCGGGCTCAAGGTTACATAGCCGACCGTTCTTATTGTTAGGAAACAAAAGAAAGAGCTGTGAGAGGCGTCCTTGACAACCCAGAAATTGACACGAAGCAAGTCCCGTCCTGTAACGACACTCACTTCATGAACCTCCTGCTTCCCTGGCGTGAAATTAACTCGTAACTGCATTCTGATCGGTCACGCCGTCACTTTGCCAAGTCATTATATTCCCTTTACTTGCAATTCCTTCTTTAATGACCCGTCATGCTATAATAACAGGTCATTTGTACTGGAAAGCACTCTCGATTTTAAATGATCAGCGATGAATAACTATTGAGATTTTTTTTGATTTGAAGAACGCGCTATCGGAATACGTCTGACTGCCTAAATATTGCTGGTGTACAAAAATATAAAAATATTAGTGATATATTAGTACTACTAATTAATTATTTAATAATAGTTGGGAAATAAGAAAAAAAGGTGGGGTCATACTTGTGTACTTTTGTCAAACAATTTGGATTTTTGTTGAGTATTCAAAGAACAAATATACCGGTACTTTACTTTTATGAATAAAAAGTTCTTTGGTATTGCACGAATGCATTGGAAACTCACTAACAAAACTTTCGTAACGCGCTGTGTTCCCATGTAAGCGTGGGACATTTTCCTACTGACTGTATAAAAACTGCTGCAACAATCTCACAAGAGGAGATTTGGGTTAAAAACATCCTGAAATGCGTGAAGATAGTTTAGTAGAAAGCGACGCCTTTAATGTCATTTGTGTCAAAATGTCACTTGAGCGACCAACGACTTCCCGTTGCTAATTATCGCAGGGTCCTTCAGCTGCATCTGAGGAGCCTTCAATGCAAGAGTACACGGGAAATTCAGAACAGAACTTTTGAAATTCTTCGAGCAACGAGTGGAAAATTTAAATTGATCTCACTGAAAAAAGCTATTTCTCGTGTAGCAGATGCTTGACTTGCAAAATTCTGAACTTATCAACATTGATCGATAGAAAATAGTTTTTTGAATCCTTATTCAGTAGACGGACGGTCTACACGTATTGTCTAAAACTATTCATGCGTCAGTTAACCATGAACACGAGAGGCGTCAACAGAGACTTCAACGCAGGAATACGCGAGGAGTTCAAAACTATCCACATATTCTGTGCTTTAAAGACGTGAAATGAAGAACAGAAAAAAGCAGGCGGATGGTTCACACGTTTTCTTTATCACTAATCATGCGTGAGTCAATCGTAAGTAGTGAGCAAATGTTTTTCTACGTAGGTGTCTAACACTTTCGAAACATTCAATGGTTCCAACGATAAAGGCCCGATCTCGAGCGCAGAAAGAGAAAAAGAAGAAGAAAACGAGAGTAATAAGCTGTCATAACGAATAGAAAGGGAGAGTGGCCGCGAAACTCACCATACGCGCGCGCGAGAGAGAGAGAGAAAGAGTCAAGAGCAGAGTAACCAGTCCTCCTCCGCCTACGGTTATGTAACGGTAAAACAGGTGCTCCCTGAGAGGATAACATCAGACTATCACACTGCGCGGTCACGACCAGCAGGGAATTTCGCCGCGTTAAAAACATCTCTACTATCTGCTTGTAGACACCGCGCTAGTGTTTTAAAATTTTTTTTTTAAACGATGTTTTCAAACCGGTCATTGACATGCTACTCGGTTCCGGAGACGTGAATGGAATTTCTTGGTCGAGGTGTTTGATAAATGAATGCACATTTGTTGGACGAGCTAGAAGACAAATTAAAGAGGCGTTTCAATACGTATTCTTGCTACTTATTTAAAATATTCTTGTTGTACGTTTATGGTTGATTCTCAACACTAATTAATGATAGAACTAGTAAGTGAAACACTCAGATACATATTTATTAAACTTTACGAAGTAAAAGATTTAACGTTAATGACGTGTTTGATTCTCTTAATGATGCATCTTTATAAAAATATAATTTATTTAGAAACACATTAAAATAATTAGAACAAAACGAAAATTAACGTTACCAATAACTTTTCTTATCAGCGGAATAACTACAACACACATTTTTCACTAGCTATGCGGTGAACAAAATGCAAAAACTATTGCGGTGGGTGGAACTGAATCTGCCGGCGTGCTATGTCGTAAAATAACTTCAACAGGCTCTTTATAACCAAATCTTTGATTGCAAATTCATTACCCCTATACAGACAGAAATTTTATCGAACCTTTGCTGTGCAATGAAGATTCTTCAGCACAAATCGTCAATTTGCAACCGCCGATGATATTCTTAGTTTCGCACACAATAAGCACAAAATTCCTTTCGGTTGTAATAAATTGCATTATTCCTCTCTGTCAATGTCTTTGAGGTACCGTGTTGGTTCAAAAATGGGCTTTTCCAGATTATTCTACTTACTAGATTACAAACATTTTACGCGTTCCCTTTTCCCCATTTTGTTTTGTCTCGCTTTTACAACAGAAAAAAAACAAAGCCCTCTCTTATCAAGAAATTGTCTTCTCAATTATTTTAAATTGGAAAATTTGCGAATTTCTCGGTTCTGGAAGGAACTAACATCATTCATATCTTTAACTTTGAAAGTTCTCAATGTATTTATGGCCATTCATCAGTAACAATGTTTTTCTCGTAAGATTCACGCATTAACTATTTGCGCATTTATGTTCGTAATCCACTTTAACACTAATAGACGGGGAATGCGTGTGGTTTCCACTATGTACAAACAAAGAAACACCAAACCTTTGAGAATTAAAATGTTCTGAAATATTTTGCCAAATATCCCTATGAGAAATGAAATATTAGTTGTACTACTATCACAAGACTTTCCTCTATGAGAAAAATTTGGGGTACATTTTTCACATTAAACGACAAACTTGCAAATACGCTTTTACGAACTTGAAAATAATTCTTACGACGAAATTACACCAAAAAGCATCATACGAGTTTAATATTGTATGTTTACATGTTTTCTTTATAATGCTTTTTTAACGACCAAAAATTCTACAGTGAGCTTCTGTGCGAAATTTTCCCTGTCTGTGGAAGTTTTTGGTCGGTAGAAAACATTACATCATGCGACTTTATTATTGTTTACGACTACAAAATTTTCTCGAAGAAGTAGTTGACTTAAAAAATGTGATAGCCGTGCGAAAAGTGTAGTTGGGATAAATACGAAGGGAAGAATCAACAAACCTACTAGAAGAAAAAGACAAGTGTATACTTGAAAAACATTCTTATGACGAATATCCAGAAGCAATGTAATGGTTTTAGCACAACTTTAAACATTGATCGGAACCTGTTCTCAAAACACTACGAATGCGTTTTGAAAAAACTCCCTCGTTTCATATTTTATATAGGGTTTCAAACAGATTTTTTGATTCTGTGTTGCTAGGCTGAAAGCTTTTGATTCATTACGACACTCGCACATTCTTTAACCTACACTCTAAGCGTTTCATTTTCTCCCATCGTTGTACATGCGCAACCGTTTGGAGCCCCGGGTCTAAAGAAGAACGAGACAATAAGCGAATGCTTCACAATCCACCAGACTCGCAAACGTTCTTAATTAATAAATTTCTGAAGAAATAATCCACTTCCTTTATCACAAATATGTAAATATGTACTAATAATATCATACAACTTCAATGTGGATCTACACAAATCCTGAGAAGACACGTGACAAATAGTTGACGTAAAAATAACTAATTGAAGAAAATTAAGAAGGGAAGAAAACACCAAGTTTATGACAATTATATCGAATAGATTATGCTACTGAGTAAATAATTCTTGAGATGAATTTGCACGAGCAATGTCTTACAGTACAAACTTTTTGGAAACTTTTCTCACATCGAGTCAATTAGCACATACTCTTTGTAAATACTTTCTACGACGAATTCGCTCTAGTAGTCTCATGCGGCTTCCCCACAAAACTACGAACTTTTGCAATCCCGAAAGTTGGGCATCCGCGGCGTGAGTCGGTAAACCTATGGGTGCCAGAGAGATGCATTTCACCCTGAGTTAGAATCTAGTACGACGGACGAAAAATTAACAACTGTGCGTAGAACTCCGCGTCTCCCGGAGAGTCAAGTACAGTCAAAATTCGATAACTCGAATTGCAAGGGACACCGGAAGGGCTTCGAGTTACGGTTGTTCCGCCTTGCACAGTTTTTTCTTCATATTTCACCTGAATTAACAGCTAAAATTTCACTTTCTCTGCATACGTGAGAGATTAATAGGATGGTAGTTTACACTTCTTTAATCAGAATAAGCAATTAAAATCAACACAAAGTTCGAGTGGGGGTTGCGACTAATTATAAGGAATTATAAGGAATCAGCAAAAATGAACATTCGGCATAGAAAGATTTGAAAACTGTCATTTATTGCAAACCTATTAATGAATGAGAAATGTGAAACAGGTGTATTCTCTCCCCAAATGTGGTATGTAGAAGTGAATTAAATAGCCTGTTATAAAAGCTTACGAGGCATCTGGGGCTTCGAGTTGTAGGATGTTCGCGTTTTGAGTTATAGAGAATATAGGCTTCAAGATGAGAGGATATTAAAAAAAGTGTTACAGAAGATTGTAACGTATAGAACATTATAGAAACTTACAGACACTATAATAAATCATATTCGGCACATATCTCTCTTACCCTCCATGCGGGGGAATTAAACGAAGACCAGGCATGGGGGACACCGTTAGCTAGCCGGCAAATCCGAACCCAAATGCCAAATGCATTCAAAGAAACTATAGAAACGTAGCGAAGAACATGGAGAGACGTACAAAAACCTAGCGAAATTTGACTGTACCCGTTTCCAGGCGACTTGCCATGGCGTGTTTCGTCGAACCCATACTCACCAGGACCTTCATGTCGGCGGGTGGTGGTTGGTTGTCGGCGAGGGGTCGACTGTACCGCTGGGCGGCGATCGCTGACTTTTATACCCCGCGCCGGACAATGCCGCCACCGCCACCCGCGTCACCTCCTCCTCGCGCCCGCCGGGGGGCGGGGGGGGACCGCGGTCCCCGGGCCCCTCCCCCTCCCGGGGTCGGCAGGACGCGGCGCCGCGCTGGCCCCCGCACGACGCAACGCTCCGCGCCAGTTTCCTGAGGCGGCAGCCTTCGAAGGAGGCGTGCCCCCGCCCCCGCCCCCGCCCCGCCCCTCCGCGGGAACTGGCGAAGGCGCACGCGGTCACGCCACCGCCGGCACCCACCGCCCCCCCCCGAGGATAATGAGGATCAAGATAATACTTCTAATAGCCATAATAATAATAATAATATAACAACAATAAAAAATAATAATATAATAACAACAATAATTATAACAACAACAACAAGAACAACAACAACAACAACAACAATAAAAATAATAATAATAATAATAATAATAATAATAATAATAATAATAATAATAATAATAACAATAATAATAATAATAATAATAATAATAATAATAATAATAATAATAATAATAATAATAATAATAATAATAATAATAATAATAATAATAATAGTAAATCGGGAGCGGTAGCGCAGTGCATCAACTGACGTCACTGCAGCACCTCTGACCGGGAGGTCCTAGGTTCGAGTCCTGACGGCGGCAGAATTTTCGACACTAGCTTTTCAGCTAGGTCGAATTCAGTCGCTGTCTGGAGGAGAATTCTAGCGGCCGGCTGCTCTGATCGGTAGTTTTTCGTGGTTTCTCCGATCAACACCAGGCGAATGCCGGAGCAGTACCCTACGAAACGGGCCACGGACCGCGCGCGATCTGTCCTTCCTCTTCCTTGTCCTATTTTCTCCCCTCACACACACACTAACATGCACTACACTACCACATATTCCGGGAGACCGGTCGGGATCTTAGAGCTTGTCCCGGCTGAGGCGGTGCCCCGCTGGTGGGAGAGTCCTGGTTAGGGGGAAACCCCACTAGCCGACGGTAGGTCGGCGCCGGATCTCGCCATCCAGCGGGGGAAGATCACCGCCATCTCCAGAGAAAAACATGCACTACACTTGGCGATCTCGGACGGAAGGAACGCGGGTTCTAGTCCCATGGGCATGGGTGTGTTTGTGGGTGCTGTTTATTCATCCTTCATTATCATCATCATTCCATTTTCCATCCCCGCCGGACTAAGAACCCTGACGTTTAAAAATTGGATTCAGCGTAATGCTGATCCCCCTGATTAGTTACGCGCGAGGTCCAAGGCGGCCGATTCGCGAGCCAAAAATAAATAAATAAATAAATAAATAAATAAATAAATAAATAAATAAATAAATAAATAAATAAATAAATAAATAAATAAATAAATAAATAAATAAATAAAACAAACAAACAAACAAACAAACAAACAAATAAATAAATAAATAAATAAATAAATAAATAAATAAATAAATAAATAAATAAATAAATAAATAAATAAATAAATAAATAAATAAATAAATAAATAAAATAAATAAATAATAGAGGAACCCTGACCCTTATTTTGAGGTCTAATATTTTTAAATTCAGTTTTATGTTCAATTAAATCAAAATATTAACTTAGTTATTCACATCTCAGATTATAGGTCCAGTAGTTTAAGAATAAAATTATTTTTTTGTAAACATTACATTTTTTGGATTTATAAAATAGGTCTTCTAATGTGAGCCCCCTGCTAACGTTTTAAGAAATGGATAAAAGAAAATGAAAAAACAACTCCAAATAGATTGAACTCAGTATAATTTTACCAAAAAAGTTTGCACCTTCTACATAAGACATTGTCTTATATGATTGATTGATTGTTTTTTCCGTGGTTCCGAGCGCGTCAACTGCTTCGGTTATTAGTCCCGTTAGTGTAGTGCATGTTTTTTCTCGGGAGATGGATGTGATCTTCCCCCCACTGGATGGCGAGATCCGGCACCGACCTACCCTCGGCTAGTGGGGTTTCCCCCTAACCAGGACTCTCCTACCAGCGGGGCTCCGCTCCAGCCGGGACAAGCTCTAAAATCCCGACCGGTGTCTCGGAATATGTGATAGTGTGGTGCATGTTAGTGTAAGTGTGTTTGTAAGAGGAGAGGATAGGACAAGGAAGAGGAAGGACAGATCGCGCGCGGTCCGTGGCCCGTTTAGTAGGGTACTGCTCCGGCATTCGCGTGGTGTTGATCGGAGAAACCACGGAAAACTACCGATCAGAGCAGCCGGCCGCTAGAATTCTCCTCCAGACAGCGACTGAATTCGACCTAGCTGGAAAGCTAGTGTCGAAAATCCTGCCGTCGTCAGGACTCGAACCTAGGACCTCCCTGTTAGAGGCGCTGCAATGACATCAGTTGATGCACTGACCTACCGCTACCGGTTTGTCTTATATGTCTTACACATATTCTACAAGGGTGATTTTTTTTCGACGCGGCTGTACGTCTCAGCTCACTCTTCAAGTGTGGGTGGGGTCGGGAACAACGGGCCGTCTTTACGCCAGTACCCTGCGAGCTGCCGCAGGGTGAGAACAGCATTTTCCGTGAGAGACGTTTTCGTGACGCGTCAGAGTTCGAAATGCAACGCTCTGTCGAGCAACGCATGGCGATCAATTTTTGTGTGTAACAGCGGGGCAAGACTGCTTCTGAGACTGTGACAATGCTCAAGACGGCCTTTAGAAAGATTGTCTGTCGGATAGGTGTTTGACGACGACCCCAAGGCGCAAAGGCTAAGTACCGAGTAACACACGTCAACGTCCCCTCACCCAAAAAGGCCAGATGGCCAAAATCAAAAATCAAATCAGTGTTGGTTGTGGTTTCCGATATCCGAGGGATCGTCTATCACGAATTCCTACCACCAGGCACACAACAGTGGCAGGCAAATTTTACGTCCTGGTGCTCAAGAGGTTGAAACTTCAGGTACAAAGCGTCCTACCCAACATCGCTATAAACTGGAAGCTGCATCACGACAATGCACGTGAGCACACCAACACGATCAATAAATGCTTTGCTCTGAAGTCATTGGCATTACTTTCCGGACAAATCATGTATATATTCAAGTAGGATAAAAGTCACATAGTGTATAAGCATTTTTTCCGCCATCGCACATTCCACGTAAGCCGAGAGTGAACACCCATAGTTCATCTACAGCTCTATAAAAGTTTACACTTCAAAACATTTTTTCCGCTGCTTTACCTGGGAAGGACATGCACTATTCCTGGTAGGACTTCCAATGTGGACCGGGAGCGGTAACCCAGTGCATCAACTGATGTCACTGCAACGCCTCTGACCGGGAGGTCCTAGGTTCGAGTCCTGGCGGCGGCAGGATTTTCGACACTAGCTTTTCAGCTAGGTCGAATTCAGTCGCTGTCTGGAGGAGAATTCTAGCGGCTGGCTGCTCTGATCGGTAGTTTTCCGTGGTTTCTCCCATCAACACCAGGCGAATGCCGGAGCAGTACCCTACCAAACGGGCCACGGACCGCGCGCGATCTGTCCTTCCTCTTCCTTCTCCTATCCTTTCCCCTTACACACACACTTACACTAACATGCACTACACTACCACATACTCCGGGAGACCGGTCGGGAGCTTAGAGCTTGTCCCGACTGGGGCGGTGCCCTGCTGGTTGGAGAGTCCTGGTTAGGGGGAAACCCTACTAGCCGACGGTGGGTCGGCGCCGGATCTCGCCATCCAGCGGGGGAAGATCACCGCCATCTCCCGAGAACAAAACATACACTACACTAACGGGACTAATGACCAAAGCAGTTGACGCGCCCGGAAACACGAAAAAATCAATCAATCCAATGTGGAAGGGCCAGAGGACATGTTCGATTCCTCGCGGAAGGTGGAATCTTCTTTTTGGTTTTTGTTTAACTTCAGACTTTTTAAAATCTCTCTTTTTCGACTTCTCTGGGATTAAATTATGAATTGCTCCTTCACCTCTTTCTTCTACCTGCCATCTCGAACCGATAGGCTTCAGAGTAGACTCTTGCTTTTTATTAGACTCCTAAGGTACCAAAGTGCAAAATGTCTTATTGTTTTTATTTTATCAGAGGAAAAATGAGGAGCGGGCGCTAGGAACCCGTGGAGGAGGCCTCGGGTCAGGCACCAGCGTATTTATATTTCAAATGCCAGCAACTAACGAGCCAAGTAAAATAAATTACATTACCCTACATCAATAGCTGATAATGTTTTCAAAATATTGAAATGGCTAGACTTGCCGATGAAGTAGCGAAATCAGCAGAGAATAAGCATTTGAAAAACTTTGTTTTTCACTACTCGCATTAAAGGCCGACTGTACGGCAACAAGTGAAGATGAAGATACTACCGCTTGACTGGGCCTCGAATTTGCAAAGAACTACTATTTTAGTGCGTTTCCAATAGGCAACATCATCCTATGGAGCTGAAAATCAAAGGGGTCGCATTAGGAATCGGGCGCGGGTTCGGGCACCGAGCGAAGCGATTCAGGGCCTAGCGCGCTGATTTCGCAGTCGGGAGGCCTGGGTTCGATCCCCCGGCCGGCCAAGCTGAGCAGGGTTTTTGAGGTTTCCCTCGCTCATAGAGGCGGATGCTGGGATGATTCAAGAAGGAATCTATCCCCTCTCATCATCACCCTATTAGTTCATAATGCATAATTCAAGGCTTAACTATCTTGTCTTATCATGGGATACAGCCGAAAAGCTGATAGCCATAATGACACACGTTAATCTCTCTCCGGGTTAGAATATGACTGGGCCCGGAAGAGAACGAGTAGCGTGGTCAGAAATGACCTACATGTTAATACTACTACTACTAATGATAATGATAATGATAATGATAATAATAATAATAATAATAATAATAATAATAATAATAATAATAACAACAACAACATTTTTGCACGGCTTAGGCATTCAGTATCGCACTTGACGCTTGTCTAAGAATTTTTGAATCAATGAGAGAATTAAATTAAATCAAATAGTGAGAGTGGATGGCTCCTTCAGTGGGTCCTAAGAATTGGAACTTTGCTCTCCCCAAATTCCATGTGAATTGGCCAAAGATTACTCCCAGACCCTAATAATCATCAACCTAGTCAGACTCGAATTTTACAGTCTAAAAACTCATGAATAACTGCTCCATTAATTTTTTATTTCTTATTTTTTATCACATTTTATAATAAAAACCGATGTAACAAACGGCCCATACAGGAAACGCCGTTAATTATTATTCCTCCAGGTGACAGATAAGTTAGCATAGATGACAATGGACAAATAATTCTAAGTGATAGATTATCAAATGAATGAATAATAGTCTCGGTTCTGGTTTTGCTTGTGCTTCTGATTTGCTCTGAGGATTCCATTTATATTAATATCATAATGTACCCATAATGTGTCGGTTAACGTAGTCATAATGTGTCGAAATCAAAAGACCAGTGGTGAACACGACATTACATTATTCTAGTGCCTGGCTGTTTTCAGCCGCTGTTGGAAGTTGAGACGTTTCTATATATTATGTCGTCTTCTGCCAGTCCAGCAGATGCGGTGATGTTTTTATCCATAGCCCTGAAATTTGTTTTCCATTGTATTCGATGGTCAAGAATAAAATTTCTTCAAGCGTAGGACGAAGAGTATTTCCTTAATTTTCGCAACTTGCGACCTATGACGGTTAAAAACTGTTCGAAATTGAAATATTTCAAAATAATAATACCATAAAACGAATTCTGATCACAACAAACGTCGTTTCCTTAATGTAGTCAGTCTCAATATCAGTCCGCGCTAGACACGCCAGTGTCAGTCTCAATATCACACCGGGTCATAACAGGAAATATAACATTAACCATACCGGTAGCGGTAGCTCAGTGCATCAACTGATGTCTCTGCAGCGCCTCTAATCGAGAGGTTCTAGGTTCGAGTCCTGACGGTGGCAGGATTTTCGACACTAGCGTTTCAGCTAGGTCGAATTGAGCTGCTGTCTGGAGGAGAATTCTAGCGGCCGGCTGCTCTGATCGGTAGTTTTCCGTGGTTTCTCCGATCAACACCATGCGAATGCCGGAGCAGTACCCATCCAAACGGGCCACGGACCGCGCGCGATCTTTCCTTCCTCTTCCTTGTCCTATCCTCTCCCCTTACACTCACACACACACACACACACACTTACACTAACATGCACTACACTACCACATATTCCGGGTGACCGGTCGGGAACTTAGAGCTTGTCCCGACTGGGGCGGTGCCCCGCTGGTGGGAGAGTCCTGGTTAGGGTGAAGCCCCACTAGCCGACGGTAGGTCGGCGCCGGATCTCGCCATCCAACGGGGGAAGATCAGCGTCATCTCCCGAGAAAAAAACATGCACTACACTAACGGGACTAATGACCAAAGTAGTTGACGCGAAACAATCAATCAATCAACATTAACCATCATTACAATAAGCGGCTTCCATTGTATATTGATTAATTATTTCGCTTTTCCGGGAGCGTTATCCCCTATGGTCATTAATCCCGAAAGTGTAGAACATGGGTTTATCACGGGAGGTGATCTCCCGCTGGTTGGTGAAATCCAGCACCCACCTACCGTCTAGCGGTTTTCCTAAGCAAGTATCCCTCACCAGCGGGGCACCGCCCCAGCCACACAAGCTCTAAGCTCCAGACTGGTCTCCCGACATGTGTGGTGGTGTAGGAAGACGATGGAAAGTTCCGCGTGTCACATAAAGCATCGGGTACAATTGGAATGAGAGTATTGCAATAGTGCGCGCCTCGAAATGTGAGTGATATTAATCCCCTGTTACAATTCACAAAGAGCGGCTCATCATTTCATTGCCCGTAGCTTACTTAACCCGCAGAGCGCGTGCTCGACTCCGGCTGAGGTGCGTGGGTTTTGAAAGCGCGGAAAATCCGCAGTGGCCCTGACGAAATTGAGTAAAAGAATCCTATGTAAATGACCGGCAAAATGAAATCATCGGACAATTCCGGTCCTAATCAGATACCGTGATCGCTTAAACGCGGAAGGCTTCAAGTAGCAGATAGACATCAGTGAGCCCGTGGTTGTAGTCTCCCTGGCGGCGAATTGAGTGAAAATTTACCGGCAACACTGAAATCCTATTAGAAAATTTCCAACTGTCACCACCCTGTTCCCTTATTGGAGAGGTAATTACGGCCGGAAACATGTTTCATAACAGTAACTGTATCCGAGATGTAAAACTCAATCCCTTGTTACTGAGTAACCAGTGTATTTTAATTATTAAATTTGTTCGAAAAATTGTCACCCCGGCCGTGAATCGTACCCGCTCCGTTGCTCTAACTACTGAGCTATCGAGACGACAATCCTTTGAACTCTCACACAGGCCTAATGTATTGCCAGTTTATGATATACAATTGAAGGGTTTCTCGGAAAAACAGCATTAGTTCAAAATTCAGTAAACGAAGTTAGTGATATCACCTTGCAGCGTAAACTTTTATGTATTAGAGGTTAATATCGACTCGGCCTAAAGTGCATTAGTTTCAAAGAAAAGGAGCAGAGAAAAATAGGTGGTTCTGAAAGAATATCATATGTCCAAAGAGCTTCTGACAAGAACAGCATTAATGAAATGGAGATAACAGCAGTGAGTGTGATGCATGATGAGCTTCCAGCAGTTCCTTCCAGTATTGTAATTGCGTTTATTGCAGCTTATAGATAATCTAGACTCTATTAAAAACGCTTTGGCAAAGTGCTTTTTGAAGGATGAATTGTTTTTAGGTAGGGAAAACAAGAAGAGATCGAATCAGGAATAATACAATCAGAGAGGAACTAAAAGTTACCCCGCTACTCAAAGAAATGGAAAATAAGGCTCTGAAGTGGTATGTAAAATAAATATAGTTTTATGTGTCCAGGAGTTTCTGGTTTCTTGTGCTGAAATATTTATAATAGCAAATGAATTGTTTTTATTGTATTCAAGAATGACAATATTATATGTAAAATAAATATAGTTTTATGTGTCCAAGTTTCTGGTTTCTTGTGCTGAAATATTTATAATAGCAAATGTTGTATTTATGTAATCTGCAATTTTTACGATGTTGCCACTACGCTATCACGGTCGTTTCTGTTCCACGATCTCCATCTTAGATCAGTGGCGATAGAGATGCCGGCGATTTTTCCTGCTCCTTTTCCTCCTCCTTCGTGTCTTTGTTTTCTTCCTTCTTTTTCTTTTCCTCTTCCTCCTTATTTTCTTCCCTTTCCCTCCTGGGGCGTAGCCATGCGCGGCGCGGCTCGGGGCCTTTCTCTTTCCCCCCCCCCGTGCCACGCCCACCCACGGCTGGGGGCACGCGCGTAATTCCCGCGCCGCCCGCCAGAGGTGGCGCCGACGCGCGCGATCGCCTCCGCGCCAGTGCTGGCGCCGCGCCGTCGCTGTTCGGGTTGAGGCTCCCACAGACCGGCGCGGTAGATCCGCAGCGGGTGCGGCGCGGAAAGTTCCCAGCTAGATTGGTTTGGTTTGGTTTTTTCGTGTTTCCGGGCTGAGGTGCGTGGGTTTTGAAAACGCGGAAAATCCGCAGTAGCAACTGCTTTGGTCATTAGTCCCGTTAATGTAGTGCATGTTTGTTTCTCGGGAGATGACGGTGGTCTTCCCGGCGATATCCGGCGCCGACCTACCGTCGGCTAGTGGGGTTTTCCCCCTAACCAGGACTCTCCCACCAGCGGGGCACCGCCCCAGCCTGGACAAGCTCTAAGCTCCCGACCGGTCTTCCGGAATATGTGGTAGTGTAGTACATGTTAGTGTGTGTGTGTAAGGGGAGAGGATAGGACAAGGAAGAGGAAGGACAGATCGCGCGCGGTCCGTGGCCCGTTTGGTAGGGTACTGCTCCGGCATTCGCCTGGTGTTGATCGGAGAAACCACGGAAAACTACCGATCAGAGCAGCCGGCCGCTAGAATTCTCCTCCAGGCAGCGACAGAATTCCACCTAACTGAAAAGCTAGTGACAAAAATCCTGGCGCCGTCAGGACTCGAACCTAGGACCTCCCGGTCAGAGGCACTGCAGTGACATCAGTTGATGCACTGAGCTACCGCTCCCGGTTTCCCAGCTAGACGTGGTCGCGGAATTCGCGGGACCGTACACACCGGAGCGTCAATTATGAGCCAGCGTTTGGTGACGGTTAGCAAGGTCGCTCGACCCAGAGGGGAGCGAAGAACTCCCGAACACGAGCGGACTTCCACGAAACTCGAGCTGCAGCGGAAGAAACGCGTCTGACCGCGTTACAAATTTCGCCGCCGATTAAACGCTGCCAAACTGTTGTCGCGATGCTCGCCTGCCGCGCAGGTCTGAAGGTGCTCATAAGGCAACACGTGACGTGAAACTTCCGCTGCAGCCAATCCGCGAAGGCTGCGGATCATTCGTGTCGGTCTGTGGGAGCCTTTATTACGCAGAAGAGAAGATCGTGCGAGCGCGTAATAGGATGTGCTTTTTCTTGTTGCCAGAAAGGTAACTTGGGTAAGGTCTCTGTCCAACATTAGGCCGCCGCCCAACGCTATGCCGTCTAGGCAACTTGTTTGTGCCAGCGCCACAGTGTAGCCCTGTCCAGCACGCGTTCCTCGCTGCTGAGCTCCTTTACGTCGTAGCGAGAGTTGGCACGCGAAGTTTGAGTTATTATGCGGGAAATAGAGAATTTTGGGAACGCGTGTTAGCAACATTTCAAGTGCTTGGGATGTGATGGTGAGTGTACTAAAAAAAACAAAAAAAGAGTTACTGACAGAAATAATAAGTTGGATAATGTCTCTATTGAGTATGAGGCAGACGTCCAATGACGATGACCTACCGGTGCCATCATTGCGTTCGATTTTATCATCCAGCAGCTCTCTTCGTATGTAACAAATGCCAGCTTACATCCGCTGAGTATCAGCTTACGCGCGGTGTTTGTATTACGCCGCTGAGAGAGTGTCATTGCAAATTGTATTATACAGTGCGTTCCACCATCTACAGGCTACCCTTAAACTAATAAATGGTTCACAATATCGAAGTGCAGTTTTCGCTCAACAATGTAGAATAGTGCGGCAAGCAATATGCTGTAGATATATTGTTTGAAATATTTTTAGTTTTCGAGATATTTATTCACCTTTGATTTTTTAAGTGGAACAATATATTATTCTCATCAGCAATGGATAGATCATAATGAGAGGAATTTAATTATCTATAATATGTTAGTATTTTGATAGTAATTTCAGCATAAAACTATACTTTCTTACATTTGATTTTAAATTAAACGGACAATATATCCTGCAGCAGCCCTCGCAACTGTCGTGTTTGGGGAACCGCCTTGATAGTCTGGAGATTCTTAATAGACCGGGAGCCAGCAAGAAAATCCAAATATGATAAGCACCAAGTTAAAACGTTTTTAGAAGTTAGCCACTGTTATGAGAAGGGCCCGGATAATTATGTAATAACATATTTTCATAATGTAACTCTTATCAAGTCGAATCAACGATATATTCACGTTTTATATCGGTTAGTGCCAGAAAACGTTGATTTTTAGTACATATTTTTACATATTTTACCCAAAAGAACATATTTTTACATATTACTGAATTTTTCCATTTTTCTGCAATTTAAAAAAAAATTAATTCTTCAAGTTTTTGTATGTTTTTGTTAAAGAATTTCCCAGAAAAACAAGTTTTCGTTCAAAATATATCTTTTAGTCTCCTCTTTAAAAGTGCCGATAATACATCACGTTGAAATGAGTCTTTTTTTTATCATATCGACGGTATTGCAAATAAAAGGGTGGGGCGACGACGCAATCCATAGCTTCTGGTGTGTTAGTTTTCAGCACCAGTATCGCAGAGAACAGAACGCAAGTATGGCCTGTGAAAATGATACGTTTAGCAGGCGACATCGCGTACCCACTATGCATATTTCAGAGGTCTCTCTAGACCTTATACCCTTCACCAAAAACTACACGCACCAGCACAGGAGGCGCCGTTTTTCTCTCCCCGATTGTCACACGCGAGCCTCCGTCATTGTTTGTAAATTATAATTATCTTTTCGGCCCAAAATCTGAAGTAAAATAACGACGCGTCACTGAAGCTTTGGGATTAAAACTTATGAGGCAGTGGTTACGCTAAGTGAGAATTTAGCACAGACAAGTACGAGTTTTCAGAGCAGTCTAGCAATATCGCTATCATAAAAACATTTTAAGTGGAATTTAAACGATCTAAGAGTCAATTAGTTAAATTTGAATCAGCATTGTTTTTATTCCCTAACCCTTGAGAAATTTTGAACAGCGACATTGTGGATTCAGTTTATATTTTTAGTACTACTTAATCTACATTTTACTTAAAAATGCTGAAGGACAAAATCTCTCTGACATGAGTGTACGACTGAAGCTCTTTACAGAAGAATTTGAACACTTTTCTAAACAAGAAAAAAACTTATTTGCCAGTTACGCAAAAAAAATGTGGCATGTTCTCAGTGATTTCAAATCTTTCAACATACATTCACGTCGTGTGATCAAACACGAATTTCGAAGATACATATTAAAACCCCAAAACAGTTATTGATTGATTCGCGTGATCAAAAAAGTATTGAACGTCAGAAATCTAACTTTGGAATTAATTTGTGCTGTGTTATGGTTTGTGCCGATATTCCCATATGGAAACTAAAAAATCCAATGCTATGTGAATTTCTGTAAAAATATCCACTTGAAACAATTCCAGACAGATCTACAATAAGAAAGGCTGTTCGGAAACTATGAATTCCATTAAATATTTGGAGACAATGGATTCCCTTTTCGGGAAATTGCCGATGGTCTCATGTGGATATCAACTGACGAAAAAACTGATGTGCAAGGAAATCATATTCTGAAATATTGGAACAGATTTATTGAATAGTTAAAAGCGTAAGTCTATTTTGATAACTTGTGAAGTGTTTATCCAAATGCAACCATCAAACTACTGCAAAACTGTTGCTCATACAATAGTATTTTTGTGGTCTCATGGAGTTAAATGCAGTAATGTCTTCCTTCTGATACTAATGTACATGTGCAAGGCAGCGGAAGCCCTGCAGGTGTTGTATCCAAAATTACTACTCCTAACCTGACTTGTACACGCGTTATGTTGCAGAACTGATTAGATCTCTGGTTACTCATTGATTTCCAATTAAAAATAATTAACGAGATGGGGCATCTGAATTGATTGTATGAGCTGCAATGCTTAATTTTCTTTATTCATACAAGTTATATATCAATTTGTTCTTATACTGCAGCATCCATAAGCATATCACAGCAATGGCTTTATGCTGAAAAGCCGAAAAATTAATTGAATGATTTTTTCGTTTACGGGCGCGTCAACTGCTTTGGTCATTAGTCCCGTTAGTGTAGTGTATGTTTTTGCTCGGGAGATAGTGGTGATCTTCCCCCGCTGGATGGCGAGATCCGGCACCGACCTACCGTCGGCTAGTGGGGTTTCCCCCTAACCAGGACTCTCCTACCAGCAGGGCACCGCTCCAGCCGGGACAAGCTCTAAACTCCCGACCGGTCTTCCGGAATATGTGGTAGTGTAGTATATGTTAGTGTAAGTGTGTGTGTAAGGCGAGAGGATAGGACAAGGAAGAGGAAGGAAAGATCGCGCGCGGTCCGTGGCCCGTTTGGTAGGGTACTGCTCCGGAATTCGCCTGATCGGAGAAACCACAGAAAACTACCGATCAGAGCAGCCGGCCGCTAGAATTCTCCTCCAGACAGCAACTGAATCCGACCTAGCTGAAGAGCTAGTGTCGAAAATCCTGCCGCCGTCAGGACTCGAACCTAGAATCTCCCGGTCAGAGGCGCTGCAGTGACATCACTGGACATCACATTGATGCACTGAGCTACTGCTCCCGGTCCGAAAAATTATATCGCCCCATTTTCAGTAGGCACTACACTTAAAACTTTGGAGACGTCTTCCCTGCAACTTTCCGCCTGTCTTGAAATTGTCCAAACAGCAGTCGCTTTTTTAAAAACTGTTCATTTATTTTTCGAGGATCAAAAGGGACCGAATGAAGGAAAAGAGGTCTTCAGTTCCCGAGAACACCCCGCATTCGAAACCATTTGCCATTCGCGCCGTTAGCTATTAGTGTACTGCTATGAGGGGACATTTCCGTTAGAGGATATGTGATACTTGGCAAGTTGAAAAACGCACTAGTGACTTCGTACAATGTAGAAAGCTCTTTTAGTCAGCACAAGGCTCTTACAATATAATAGGAAAAGTTTCATTGCTGAAAATTTGAAACAAATATTTGTTTCTTGTTACGGAGATCGTTTTAAATAATAGGATTATGGGGAGTATAATGTTTCATTTTGATCTTTATACTAATGAAATAGAGCAATATACACTTAAATAGAGATACTTTAATAAAACAGAATTGGTATAATGATAATTAATGTTACATATTTTAAAATTTTTAGTACATACAAGTATTTAGTACATACTTGTATTTCTCTCTATTATAATACATATACATGCACATATTATCCCAATTTTTAGTACATAATTATCCGGGCCTTAGTTATGAGGAATAAGGAAACGCAAGGACGACGACCTGCAGGTCTCGGCGTTGCGGTACGCAACTTTTTAAATTTGTCGAAACAACTATGCTCTTGGGGAATGAGTACACAGCTAATTCTTCTCCGGCATTGTTCATTTGATAGCCAAAGTGTGAAGGTGTTGTATGCCATACCGAAGCGGCGTGCCGTATTTTGATGATCTAGGAGAAAACAAAATTATCTTTGAAATGAATTTCTCGTAGTTTTTTGGAAGTCTGTTGTGTTAATAAACAAATTTGCTTGTAAAACGTAAATTTTTAGGAAATATTTTTTAATATATTTAGGAAAGTTGAATACTTGTATTAGCTTTCATGACAGTATACGTTTGTCAGACATTACATTTGTTTAATATTATTGGACATAATATTTGAATTTTACGAAACATACTCTACAAGAAAAATAAAATGTAAGTATAGAAAGAATAAAGAATAAAGAGAACGAAAATGAAAAAAATACAAATAACGAAAATAAAGAATAAAAAGAAGAAAATGAAAAAATAAAAAAATGAGAGGAATGTATCGTACAACAAATACAAATTAGTTTGAATCACTACTCGCGTATTCTAATGGTGATTATTCTGATTATACCGTCTCTTTTGCCTCAGTCCTTGATTCTAATAACTCCAGAAGTTCAGGTTTCACTTTGTTTGGGTGCAGTTGCAGGCTTGGCGCATAATCTCAAAATGAATGGATCAGAGCTAACAAGCTTGTGTCTACTCCCGGCGCTTTACTAGTTCTTTTTCGACACTTTCGATTAATTTTCTTCTCCTCTCATTTGTGTTTGAATTTCTGAACGATAAGAAATATGTAAAATGCGCTCAAAAATTTGTCAGCAAATATCTTGTCGAAGGAGATGCATTTTCCCATACAATAGTTTTAACAAAGTTAACACAAGTTTTACAAGTTGCTCACTAGCACCACCAGCGCGGCACCTTCCCCCTATTGAGAATTTGAGTTGAACAGGGAACATATTTATTTATTTATTTATTTATTTTACGTCAAAACAGTTAAAACTGCGTATGACGTGCTATGGGGAAAAGTGAACTGCGTGCACATTTTCAAAATTCTGTGATCCCTACACCAAGTCATATACTACTTAAATTTAAAAAAAACCTCCTATGTAATAAAATCTCTTTTCAAGGATAAATAAGCAATAAATTTTGGGCTTTTATCCATGTTGTCCTTCGGAATAATACTTCCTGCCGCGACAACATGGAAACGATAATTTGAATAACTATACTTCCCATTGAATTCTGGATGACATGCACAGAAAATGAAGTTACATTTATGTCCAGCAGCAAAACAAGGAGCCATCTCAGAATTTGCTCAATGGAATATGATCCTTCTTCAACTCATTCCTTTCTTTCTAGCTCTGGATGCAGACTCTCTCTTAAGGACTGTGATCATTTTCAGCTCAGTGATATAGACATGTATAACAACACAAAATGGTTCATTCAGTTCTTATTTTTTTAAATTGCAAATGCTGCACTAAATATTGCACGAAAACTACTAATATTTAAAAAAAAGTATACATGACCTTATTAAAAGAACTGATTATCAGTAACAAATTTCATTTGAAGGAAAAATTTCTATCTTTAATTTTCTAGATGCATAAAGGCGCCGCACTTAAGGCGCATAAAGGCGCCGCACCACGCAAATAATCCACACTTTTCAAATTTTTGAAAATTCAGAGATAACTTGAAAATCGGACCTATGCCACCTTTTTAAGTGTAGTTTATACTATTTCTTCAAGAAATTTAAAGAAAAAATTTGGAGCTGTTTTGGAGAAAATTTTGAAAAATGTCCGGGGTCTTCATGCAAAGTACCCCCAAATTTTAAATAATGTTTTTCAAAATCTCAAAGCTTACACTAGAGCCAGATGGACAGGTTTCTTCGATTTGCACAAAATTCTATGGACGATTCAGGCGCTAGTAGTATTTACAGATGGCGGAAGGAGGGCGGATGGAGGTTTGGCTTTCAATTGTTTTTTCGGCATCACGGACCAAAAAACAGGGATTCTGGCTACACCGTGTGTTAGAGGATTATTTTCTTCATTTAGAAACTGTTTTTATCCACTTTTTTGTGGTCAGGGTCCGGCAATGAATTTTTTCTGCCGAAAATTCGACGTTTTTTCGCGCAGCATTACATAACTTTATCTATAGTTCGTATATTACTCCATATACACTTACGTATACGAGAAAGTGAATTTGGAACCATTTCTAAGAAAATGGCTTTGAGCGTTTCTGAAGATGCAGAATTTTGAGATTATTTTAACAGAAAACTGTTGAGTTTTTGAGAAATTTTGCGACATTGTTTAAAGCACATGTACAATAATATGAAGAAATCGCCCCTTATCTAAATATTATTTACGGGAGAGACAAGTCAAAAACATTACATTTTTGTAATATTTAAAAAAGCAAATGAGTAGAGGAACCTGGTGTTTATGTCTTCGTATATGGTACATTTGGTACTACCCCTACCAATAATATAATGAAAAAATTTGGAGCCCTTTTTGAGAAAATCTTGTTTCTTTTACTATTTAAAATTGCAAATATGACACCCACTATTGCACGAAAACTACTATAGTTTTCAAAAAAATCTACGTGATCTTCATGAAAGAACTATGTATGAAGAAGACGTTGAAGGAATGTTGAAAGAAAAATCTCTGTTTTCAATTTTATAGTGGTAGGAAGTTGACAAAATAAAATTCAAACATTTGCATGTTTTGAAAATTCAGTGTTAAGCGTGAAAATCGGACCTTTGTCACCTTTATAAGTGTATTTTACTCTATTCTTACAAGAAATTTAAAGAAAAAATTTGGAGCTGTTTTTGAGAAACTTTCGAAAAATTCCCAGGGGTTTATGTAAAGTACTCGCAAATTTTAAAGAATGTTTTTCAAAATTTCAAAGCTTCAACTATAGCTATACGGACAGGAATATATTTAATTTCCAAAAAAACACATACGTATGGTTTAGGCGCTAGTTGTATTCACAAACGGACAAACGGAGGGACGGAGGGACGGAGGTTTTGGCGTCAATTGACTTTGCTGTTTTAAAATTTCAAAGCTTCAACTAGAGCCAGATGGACAGGCGTTTCTTCAATTTGGAAAAGCTCCTACGCATGGTTTAGGCGTTTGTGGTGTTCACAGACGGACAGTCGGACATTTTGCTTCGAATTGGTTTTTCGGTATCAAGGGCCTGCAAAATAAGGGCCAGTAGAAAATACGGTGCTAGTCTTATTTTTGGCTATTACTTCGTTTTTAGAAAATGCCAAAAATAACCGTTAACATTTCAAAAGTACAAAATTGGAGATAGCGATTTTTGGTTTAAAACAAAGTCTGTTGTAAAAATTCAGCTCTTAAATAAACGTCATTTACATTTTTTTGAAAAAATAAACTGATTTCGCTTAATTAGTGTCTGAAAAGTATTCGATTTCTAAAAATATCTCAAAATATCTCAAAACACACACAAAATTTTTCTTTAAAGTTTCTCTTCACATGTAACAACTTATGGTAAATAAATGAATGAATGAATGAGTAAATAAATAAATAAACTATTGGTGTTATATAATGGCACAGCCTTTCTCACAGTAACTAGTTTTCTAAACCCTTTGATCTGGTCTCACTTCGAGTATATTAGATAGATTTATTAAAGTTCGCTTTGAGCTAATGCTCGGTGGCAAACATGATTACAACTAGATATACGACAATTACAAACTATTACGAATATTTACAAGTGTAATTACAATTAGAATTAGAGATTGATTTTGAGTTATCTGTAAGTTGGTTTATAAGCTTTTCTAACACTTCACTCCACTTCACTTCACTTCACTTCACTGCGCTGCACTACACTGCACTCCCCTCCCATGCCCCACACCACACTACACTACACTTCACTTCGCTGTATAAGGGAATGGCCATATTATTAATAATAATAATAATAATAATAATAATAATAATAATAATGATTATAAAAATATAACTAATAATAACAATAACTTAAAAGTTTCATCAAAACCAGTAAGTGTTAATAATTATGATATCAATAATAATAATAACAATAATAATAATAATAACAATAGTAATAATAATAATAATGATAAAAGTCTCAGTATGATGACCTACATAGAATTAAGTATATTTTTAAATTTCACTTCATTAGAAGGAAGAGTCTCTAGTGCTTTTGCAGGTAGTTTGTTCCAATCTACAATAGTGCGATTCACAAAGGAGAACTTGCCTACATCAGTTCTTTGCTTTCTACATCGTATTTTCCAGGGATGGTCTCCTCTGCTTTTATAATCAGGTTTCTGTAATCTTTTACTGAGGTCTGCCCATGCTGAGTCCCCTTTGTATATCTTGTACATTACGCATAAACGCGCCCGTTCCCGTCTCTTAGATAAGGGTTCCCATTCATCTCGTCCATCAACGCGTCCATGATTTACAAACTTTCCGGCCCGTTTTTGAATTTTATCTAACGCCTCGATTTGCCCTTTTCTGTACGGGTCCCAGCAGGCCGCTCCGTACTCTAAAATAGGATAATAATATACCTTACGTCCTTCATGTTGCAGTGCCATGCTCTTCTTTTGTTGCCCCAAAAGACAATTTTTCACATTTTCTCAACTTATCGGCTTTCTACTGCTAGAGCTGATACAATTATCTCTTGGATTGTATAGAATATGCAACCCATGTTCTTCCCGGAGAGTCGAGCTGGTTGAGGCGTGAACGGATTGGGCACTTCGGGTTTAAAGAAACCGGGTTCGAATCCCCTGCGGGTATTTTAATGTGATGAATGTGTTGTTGCAGGAAGCAATTGAGGATTCCAGAAACTTTATTGAAAATTATCGAAGTATTTCTATTCACAAATAGAATCAATAAAGTAAATATGGAAACCTGGAGTTCATTTTGCTTAATTTGCTCTTGAAATTTACTTAATTTCTAAATAAAATTATTTCTCAGAAACGCTTGCGCTAGCGTCCAGGCAACGGTAGTCAGCAGCACCATGCAGAGAACAGAACTCCAGATTTGCCAATCGAAGGGCAGGATCAGCACCAGTCCAAAAGGAATTTGCTTGGCCCGGCGAACTACCAGGTAGGCGTCGGACTGCAAACAAATGTGCACAAAACATGAAGTAGACACCATTAAATAGTATAATATAATATATAAGTATAATACTTTATATAATTATTGAGTTCTTTTAGCAGCGTTTCTCAATGTTTATCCTAAAACATTTCATAATCCAAAATACACGTATAAAACTGAAAATAGCAATATTTAGTAGATACTTTATAAATATTATACATTTTTTTGTATACCAGTATAAAGATTCTACAAGCTCCATTTTTTTAATAAATAAGTTTTTTCCTTTAAATTGATCATAGAAAAAAACGTGCTTTGTCAATAGAGACACATTAGGAGCCCAATCATTGAATTAAAATTAAAAAAAAATGTCTGTTGAAATGAATTAATTTGTGATTCCACAAATTCATTGTATGATATTTATTACTGGGACTGATTGGCATTTATAATAAATTTATCGTAATGTATTTTGTGTTATTTACGTTAGTAAACACGCACTTAGCCCCTTAGCAACAGACCATCTAAATACTGCTTTAAGAGCGCGTCCATAGCAACGGCCGCTAAAATATTTTTAATGGACTCTCGATCATTTTAGCGGCCGTTGCTATGAACACTTCCCAGACATTTTCCCAAATCTGCTTGCATTAGTAGAAAAAACATTCAACTGTCTGATCACAAACAAAGCATTCAGTACCACCAACCCTTGCTACAGAAAATCAAAAGTAATGACAATTCTGAACTCGCGAAAGTGATAAAAGTTTATTTTTAATAAGCGATAAACTAAAATAACAAAAAATAACAAAAATCATTGTATGTAACTCGTCCTCTATTAGTCTTTAAGGACTTACCCGGAAGGTTCCGGCTGCGTCCTTAAAGACTCGTTTAGAGGACTCGTGACATAAATATCTATTAATCGTGTGGTCTGAAGCACTGAGTTTCATTAAGACTGGGAACACGCGTAGCGAGGCCTCAAGTGTGACTTACAAGGGATGCACGTGACCTTCAACACTCAGAACTTCACGAAAATGCGCTCGGAGTATAAATCGCTCGTTTGTCGAAATCGACGAAAGTTGCAGTCTTTTGGAGTGATGGTTGGCGCGAGAGTATTCATCGGTAGAATGAAGCGAATTCCTTATATGTTCCAATTTCTTTGAATGCCAAAACGTTAAGAAGCAAAGTAGTGATAAGCCGAACATGATCGGAGTCTATGATATGGAGTTCGCGAATGTTACAATTCACAAATACAATAAGAAACTTTTTTTAATTGTTTATTTAAGACCGCATCAACACCTAGGTCATTAGCGACCACTATTGGTGTTAACGGTATGGTAACTATGAAGATGAAACATGGTGAGGATAAGGGGGGAAACGACGAACACAAATACAACCACGCCCGAGGCGGGACTCGAACCCGCGACCCTTCGGCCCGAAATCACTACGACACTATTGTCTTAGCGATCTCGGCCACCGGGCCGACAAGAGACTCGTTAAAATGTGTGGTTAGGCTTGGTGATTTTGAAACACTGGAAGCTCCCAGACTTCAAGTTCCAGGCGTCAAGAAATATTTAGTTTTATCAAACAGATTATCAATTATGCCTGCATGTGCTGGCGCATAATTGTTCCATTTCAGGATCCAGAATCAACTGGATGTAGCCAGAATTACTGGATGCTGTTGGAAAGCGCCAGGCAATTTTCTTTTATCCTTTGTAGTATTTATATTAAATAATGGACAACCTGAAAATTTTCCAATTAAGTCTTAAAAAATCGCGAAGTATTTCTATCAATTTTGAGGGATTTGAAACCTCGCAGAAAACCAACAAGATACTAAAAAGCTACCTTAATATAGACATACGCATCCCCTGTTGCCTTCTGTAAATGTTTCATGTCAGTAATCATCATTTTGCCCTCGCGGTTTGGTTCATTGGTCAGCATGCTCGCTTTCCGTGACGCGCCCCAGGGTTCGATTCCCGGTCGGGGCAAGATTATAATGTGCATTTTCCTTGCAATATTGCAATATTTTGCTGTGTGACGGCGAGACAACTCAGGTTGGCAAGACCACAATACGGCGTGGGGACGTCTTTGTGCTAACCGCACGTACCCTCTTAGCCGCGAGGCCAGGACGCTACTGGTTGGCCATGACCCGTACGCGGGCTGTCGCGCCAAGTGCAGACAGGGCTAAAGATTCAACCAAGGGTGAAGTTTGATGGATGACACCGACGTATGTTCTTTTATTACACGCACCAACAAGTTATGGCAGCAGCCCTCGCCATTGTTGGGCACATAGAATGAATAAACCCTTCTGAAGACGTCTCGGGCAACGCATGGATATCCATCATCGGGAATAGGTCCTCAAAAATGTTCCATTTTACCAGATAAGAATGTAATATGCAAGGACATCTAACCTGGAGCACTGGCTCAGTGCATCAACCGAAGTCACTACAGTGCCTCTGACCGGGAGGTCCTAGGTTCGAGTCCCGGATTTTCGATAATAGCTTTCGAATTCAGTCACTGTCTGGATGAGAATTCTAGCGGCCGGCTGCTCTGAACTGTAGTTTTCCGTCGTTTCTCCGATCAACACCAGGCGAATGCCGGTGCCCTAACAAACGAGCTACGGACCGCGCGCGATCTATCCTTCCTCTTCCTTGTCCTATCCTCTACCCTTACACACACACACACACACACTAACATGCACTACACTATCAATCATGACGGGAGACCGGTCGTGAACTCAGAATTTGTCCCGGCTGGATCAGTGCCCCGCTGGTTCGATATATATGGTGGGGGGAAATCCCTCTAGTACATCCGTCGGCGCCGGATCTCGCCATCCGGTGGGGGAAGATCGCAGCCACCTCCCAAGAAAAATAATCACTACACTTACGGGACCTTCGTAGTTGACGCGCCCGGAATCGCAAGCAAGCAAGAACATCTACAGGAAATAAGGGTCTTGCGAACAAATAAGTTTGACTCAAAGAAAAATGCCATCAGAGTTGTATTTTGAGGAATGTTCGAATTTATTTTGTACATCCCCCAAGATGAAATATTTATTTCTCCCTTTTTACGGTGCACATCGAAATGTCTTTCAACTGATGTATTTGTTTATCTTTCCCTTTGGTAAGTATTAATCTCATCATTCTGGTTTTGAAAACCAGACACTGACAGGTCGAAAACTTTGCCTGATAGGAAACATGTTGCATGTGTATTTAATTGCACGTTACTACTTAATTCGACATTAATATGAGCCTAACACTTTCGATGGCAAGTATGGAGCTATCCATCGGTCAATTTTTTTCTGACCCATGACATTTTCAGTGCAGGCGACTTCACTTCGGTTTCTAGGGGTCGCCGTCTGAAATGAAGAGAGCTTTCACTCTTATTGGGCTTCTTCAATAGTTTGGGACATTTTTGTACCGATAAAACACGGCGATCTGTTACTTCAGGAACGGGGACCATAAGTGTGATGACGATTTTGAACAATTTTGGATCGCTAATCGGATGTTTTCGAATGTTTGCTGGTCAAATATTGTCGATTGCGCACCCTTATCCGATAACTTTGAACATTGAAGTGATGTAACATTTTTATTGAAGTTGTTTCGACATTTTGAATATTTACTTGTTAAACTCCGAAATTGTTTCAACTTTGAGCTCTCCAGACCTTCAGAGGATTTTGCAATACGACTTACTATTACGACCTGTGCCCCACATTCGACTGAACTCGACCAGGAGCGGTAGCTCAGTGCATCAACTGATGTCACTGCAGCGCCTCTGACCGGGAGGTCCTAGGTTCGAGTCCTGACGGCGGCAGGATTTTCGGCACTAGCTTTCCAGCTAGGTCGAGTTCAGTTGCTATCTGGAGGAGAATTCCAGCGGCCGGCTGCCCTGATCGGTAATTTTCCGTGGTTCCTCTGATCAACACCAGGCGAATGCCGGGGCAGAACCCTGCCAAACGGGCCACGGACCGCGCGCGATCTGTCCTTTTTTCTTCCTTGTCCTATCCTCTCCCCTTACACACACACTTACACTAACATGCACTACACTACCACATATCCCGGGAGACCGGTCGGGAGCTTAGAGCTTGTCCCGGCTGGGGCGGTGCCCCGCTGGTGGGAGAGTCCTGGTTAGGGGGAAACCCCACTAGCCGACGGTAGGTCGGCGCCGGATCTCGCCATTCGGCGGGGGAAGATCACCGCCATCTCCCGAGAAAAAAACATGCACTACACTAACGGGACTAATGACCATAGCAGTTGACGCGTCCGGAAACGAAAAAATCAATCAATTAATCAATCGACTGAACTCTATTTCCAAACTCTTGTATTTGAGACGTTTTTCTGCCTTCTTGGTTACGTTTTGATCGCATCGCAGAGCAACATCTACAAGTACACTCAACTTTTCTCCTAATCCCGGATAACAATATCCAGTTTGTTTACCGCGATCGTGCGATCAGTTTGAATTCGTTGGTCGTATAATACAGAGTTAAACAGATGTCACCGGTTTTGGTGAATGTTCTTACAATTGGAAGTTTTTGTAACTTGAAGGGCGTTACAGATCAACCAGTTGATATAGTCGTGTCTATTCACATAATCGGTCTTTGCTAGAATTAGACAAGCTGAGACAATATGTTTAATATTTATACCTGCCCCTAGCAAATGCGGCATTTACTATCTTGGGAAATTTTGAGAACTACTTCGTCAAAATATCGTGTTCTTAACGATCTTTGTCAGCTATTAGAACTGCTTTCAATTCTGGCTTCATTCTTTTCCCTTTAAGCCACATAATGATTGATCTTTATTGATCGGCACATTGTCTTTTCTTTTCAGATACTGACCATGAAGTGGTTTGTCTCTCTACGTTTTGTTTAACATTTTTGTGCTTCCCATTTCATGTTAAGCAGCATCAGAAGTTCAGTGTCTCGGTTATTCTGCGTGTCTTGCATATTCTTGTTCGCAATGCTTCTTGCTACACCTACAATGCCTGTTTCCCATTCTTCGGTCAGATTTCATCACCTGCCTCATTAGTGGGTCATCTTGATGTCTGACTCCCTACTTTCCCATCCCGACTTATAATGGTGGCATAGGTCCTTTTTTCTCGGTTAACTCTAAATTTTCGAGAGATTTTTAATGACATTATCTAAAGCATATCTACACATAAATACAACAATGTAAACGAATTGCTGGTGATGTAAATATGAGGGACGTGAGAAGAAAGACAAAAAAATCAAATTTTTGTAAATTTTGAAAAAACAAGATAGTGGTGTGGCAGGTGGTGTGGTCGTGGTGGATAATAGTGGTATGGTCGAGCAATATGGCTTTTATGTCATCTGATAGAGTGAGTTTTGCACTATTCCTATTAAAAGTTTAAAGAAAAAGTTGGGAGACGTTTTTGAGAAAAATCTTGTTTATTTTTTTCAAATTGCAAATATTGTACGTCATATTGAGAGAAAACTACTAATTTTAAAAAAAAATGTACATGACCTTAAAAATAACTATTTGTGGGTAACGAATTTTTTGAACTATTCATGGGCAACGAATTTTGAAGGAAAATTCTCTATCTTCAATTTTGTAGTTGAAGGACGACTCCGAAAAAAAATTCATACATTTGCGATTTTCGAAAATTTGGAGTTAACTATAAAAATAAGATCTATACCACCATTATAAGAGTATTTTACTCTTTTCTTACAACAAATTTAAAGAAAAATTTTGTTGCCGTTTTTGAGAAAATTTTGAAAATGTCCGGGAGGCTTCATGTAAAGTACCATCAAAGTTTAAAGTGATTTCAAAATTTCACTGCCTCGCATGGCCGAACTGGGGACCTAGGGTTCCCCGTTCACTTCTTTCCCTCATGATTAGCAGAAAAAGATAGTAGAATTTTTCTCTCTCACGTTTGTAAATATTCATTTATTAAGAAGGTTTTAACACATTTTTCATTTCAATATAGTTTTTGGATTACATAGAAATGAGTGCGAGGTTCTCAAGATCCCCCTCATTCGCCATTCACGTTGATATTTTGACGTTCACATTTGTATATTGCCGTTGTTTCATGACTAATATGACACTATCGTGTTAGAGAAACTAGTAAGTACTGATAGCCAGCGATGATCTACTATTTTACTCTCCACGCAGCGTTTTACATTTTCATTTGTGTTTCGCGAGTTGTAAGAAACGTTTTTACGATAGCTATGAGTAAACTACATATTAGACAGTGGATTTCATAGGTAGATATTTATTTTACATATTTTCTAAAAGTTGTCTATAAGTGTGGACAAATGTTCTTGTAATAATAATGATGAGAAATTACAAACTTTTAATATAATAGTTATTCCAATGATGATAACATGACTTAGATGAGTATGCAAAAGCATTGTTTTTTCAACTTTTCAAAATATTACCACATATTTGCGAAATTTCCACAAATGTTCATGTACAATACTGTAAGATGATAAACAATGCACGTAATAAAGCAAATACTATTCTGAACTCAGTATAAGAGCATTTTTGTAACAATTTTTCGTGGGGTCACTTCGGTCCCCCACACTAACGGCTGCGTTTCAATATCAGGCTTGGCCATGCGAGGTTAATCTAGAGTCAGATTGACAGGGTCTTCTTCAATTTGAAAAAATATTACAAATGGTCCATGCGCTAGTGGTGCTCAGACGGACGTCTATCAAGTACAATTCTGAATACTGCGGAAGACATTTTTAAATTGATCGATTTATATTTCAAAAAGCACGATATATCTTTGGATTTGCGTATGTTATCAAGAATGCCCGATGGAGCCAAGTTAATGCTTGATAAATGGAATGACGTAGTTACACGCAGTAGAAACGAAAAACTCTTCACATGAGAAAAGGTTAAAGACGCCTGCCGTAGATCATATTATTTAAACGGACTCAGGGATTTTCCCTTGGGCAAATTACGCACGCGACAAGAGAGCACACGTGCACGAAAGGAATGTAAACGTGCTGGAAGGCATGGCGACCTCATTTCCAATAGCCAATACCTTGTAAGGTTTTAGATTAGGAAACGGAGTCTCAAAACGATTGGTATCATCGGTTCATTACACAATTCACTACTGCAGTGGACTCTATTTTTTGAAACTCTCGAAATTATGATTCTTCGGTAACTTCCTCGACCTGACGTTTGTATTGAAACTGAACCAAGCAACATGTAATATTTGGATTTCAAAGCAAATAACAGACTTAAAAGAAAGATAGGATAACTTCTTTGTAATATGAGAAACATAAACCCAAAATATGGAAATAAAGTTGTTTTGGATTTAAAAACAGATAAACAAGGTCAAATTTTAAGTGTATTTTTATCTAATCGATTTTTATCTAATTGCTTAAAATAAAAGGATATTAAGGCTCTTTTAACACCTGTGAATTTAACATTAGTGTATAAAGGATTTAGGCCAAAAGATATTGTTGAATTAAACTTTTTACAGGTTTGAATTAAAAATGTGGTCTAGGTATTATTGAGCTTGGGTACACTGTAACTGAATTAAAATCTGGTCTATAAATTGTTGAATTAATATCTGTCTAGAATTTATTGAATTAAAATATGTCTAGAAATTAATGAATTGAAACCTAGTCTAGAGATGTATTGAATTAAAATCATTATTGAATTAAAATCTGGTTTAAATATTGTAACATAATAAATGTGGTTTAACCTATTATCATTTGGATCGTGTATTGTTCATATGGTAGTAGCTACTAGTGAATTATCGATGCAAAAATTAGCAAGCTATGGATATAATTCTGAAATTGGTGATGGTAGAGATGCAATTCTTAAATTTCAAGTATATTATCAATTATAGTTCGATGGAAAGTTAAATTGTGATACATTAGTTTTATTAAATCAACCGCGATATTGTGTGAATGATATTTTTTTAAAAAAATTTTCATAAAAATGGAATAAGAATACAATAAAACGGTATTATAAAAATGTAAATCAGGCAATATGAGATTTAACTGAATCAGCATTTGAAATATGGTCATCTCATACGAATTTAAATCTTTGAGAAAAATATTTTACACCCTGATATAATTATATCGAATAAACGTGTGAACATAAATGTCAATTTGATCAACATATGTGTTCCCGTAAATTTGATGGAGAAGTTGGTATATTAGCACATGCTAAATTTACTAATGCTAATAATTCTCCATTAGAAGTCCATATTGATTTAGGCGAAGAATGGTATTATCATAGAGATGCAAATACACCACAAGAACATAATAATTTATTTTCTTTTACTTCATGACACTGGGCATGCATTAGGTATTGAACATACAAATAATAGAAATGCACTATGTATGCTTTTTATCGTGGATTTTTAGATGTACATAGAGACGATATTTTAGCTATTGAAACTTTATATGGTCATAAATCTCTTATACTACCACCATCATCGGAAAACATTCCATCCTCATGTGCTACTATGAATATTCAGCGTTTTTTGATTATACACGATATATTGTATGTAAAGAAAGGATTTGGATCATAAATTTAACTATTGGTGCTACAGAATGGTAGAGACTTTCTCGTAGTAAAATTTTCTAATTTCCTTGGTGTGGACTGGTACTGTACAGTCTTGCCCCTCCTTGCCTGCCGCCATCTATCGCCACCCAAAGTATGCTTTTTCGAAATTTTCTCAACTTTTCGGTTTCCTAGTAGTAGAACCGACAGATTAGTTTAAGAATAATCAGCCATCGACAAACTAATACAATGGATCCACCACAACAAACTAATCCTGAACAAAGACAAAACAATCACTTTACACAACTCCCACTCAACACAACAATACTCACCAAATTTAACATTAGAAGGAAACAGCATCACACAAGCACAGAAAACAAAATTTCTCGGAATCACCATACAGTCCAACCTCAAATGGAACTCACACCTAGAAGATATTAATTCAAAATTGAGCAAACTTAATTATGCTCTTAGAATAATAATAAGAAACAGCACCATTGAGACAGCACGAACAGTGTACTTTGCAAATGTGCACTCTATTCTCAAATACGGGATAATAATATGGGGCCAAGCACCAGAGGCTAAACAAACATTCAAAATACAAAAGAGAATCATTCGAACAATGACAAATACAAAAAGAACAGAGTCCTGCAGACCTCAATTCAAAAAACTTAACATACTACCACTGCCTTGTATATTCATTTATGAAGTTATCATGTTTGTAAAGAAAAATCTACTAAACAATGACACACTTTACAAATTTAACTCAAGTTTACATTCCTATAACACAAGGCAAGCATGTAACCTTCATCAACCAATGTGTACAAGCACATTATACCAAAAGGGTACATTCTCTTCAGGTATACAGTTCTTCAACAAATTACCAATACATCTGAGAAACACAACAGGCTTACAAAACTTCAAGAATAAACTCAAACACTTCCTTGGGGAAAAACTTTTTTATAGCGTTCAGGAATACCTCAATGACTAATATGTCCAATGTGATTTCAGGTGCTGCAGTAGGACTAGGTGTAGAAATAGAAAAAACCTGGCCATAACCTGCCTCCTCCTCCCACCATTTCAAGATTTAATCAAGGAATATGCTAATACTGTTAAATGATATGTAGCTGTTACCATAATTGATACCATGTACTGTTATTATTACTATTAGCATTGCCATTACTATTATTAATTTATAAGAAATGTTATCTAATATTATTATTAATATAATTATTATTGTTATTATTATAAGTAGTAGCAGTAAAATCATTATTCCAAGTAAATGTTATTTTGAACAATGAAACTACAAATCTTGAAATGTTAAATTATTTTAAATTAAATTAAGTTAAATGTTTATCTACTTTGCTGTTAAAAATAATTATCTACTGTGTAATATCTTAATATATCTGTAACAAGTATTGTAGCATAGTTTTTAGGCCAAAGACCCCATCTTGATCAGGTTTTTTGTCCGTTTTCCCTGGTCCTTTGAGCAAATGCTGAGATGGCCCCTTGTTTTGCATCTGGACAATAAATGTAACTTCCCTCGCTGCACCCAAGAAGATGCATGCAATTGTACTCCCTCCATATACAACATATTTGACTCGTCATACACGATTGTAATTGTATTTGTGACTCAATAAATATTATTATTATTATTATTATTATTATTATTATTATTATTATTATTATTATTATTATTATTATTAATATTAAAGAGCGCTAAAATTTCGTTCTAAATAGCAATTTTCATTGAAAAATTTGAAGCCGTTTTTAAGAAAATATTACTGTAAATGCAAAATTTGAGGCTATTTTTAAACAGTGCAATTGGCACCATCAATTGGACAAAATATGAAGATAAAATTTGGAGTCATTCTTGAGGCCTTTGAGCGTTTCTGAAGATGCGGAATTTAGAGATAGAGGAACTTTATTTAAAGCACATGTACTCATAAATATAATGAACTGAAGAAATCTCCTCTAGTGTAAATATTTCTGATGGGAGAAACAAGACAGAAAAAAATATTTTCGTAACTTTAGAAAAAACAAAAGAATAGAGCAATGTGCTGTTTATGTCATAGGGTGCGACAGGGTGTCATAGAGTGCGATATACTACTCCCGTATATACGCATTCGAGAAAGTAAAAATTGCAACGTATGAATAATAGCATTCGTTACCGTTAGAAACAATAGAATAAGCAATGACCAACTTATAATCTATTTGTAATACAAGACAACTTATAATCTATTTGTAATACATCGATTCAATCTATTGATTCTTTCGTTCAGTGACACCGTTCACTCTATTGACGTACTTCCTGAACGGGCACCGTCAACTTGTGATCCGTAAATTTACCGCTGGCGAAAAGATGCGAGTGCTACGTGAGCGCATTGTCGCCGAGGCTATAGCAGGGAGCGCTGCCTGCTATTTTCGCCACACTGCCCAAGATGACCTCATCCCAGTCGAGTACAGACGAGCGTAAACAAAGACAATACGGTTTAAATGAAGTGCCTACAAGCATGTATAGTGTAAATAGTGTTTAAATGATTTCATGGATTGTGTTTATAAGTGTATTTGTATACTTTGACCAGTGTAAATAATGTAAATAGTGTACAGTGTTTAAGTTGCAACCGCTGTTGAAATGATGTCGTCGATGCATATATAGTGTAAATAATTTTTATATGAGTTCATGTGTAATGTTAAAAGTGTATGTTTTTGTAAGTGTTATATGTGTATGTATTGCTTACCGTAAATAATGTTTGTTGTTAGATTAAGTAAGATGTAAGACAAAGTAGATTTAGATTAGTTTGTAAGTATCTAGTTTGTAAGCTAGGCCATAAGTTAGCTATGTAAATAGAATTTAAGAATAAATATTACTTTGGACAGAGCAGTTCAAAAGGGGCAATGTTTTTTAAAGATGAATTAAAAAGGAAATTTGATGAAAGCTTACATTTCTTTCATAATTTGTCCATTTTGTCTGGTGTGGTTAATTTTAAAGACCTAACATAAGTCATTTAACTGAAATAATTGTTTAACCTTGTTTATTGGATCTCATTTCTTTGAAGGTGGTTGCACATCACTTTGATAAAAGGGAAATTCGATACAAGTCCTTATGCTATGTTGAAAAGTCACTAAAGGAGCTACAGTGTACTATGGGACGAACGAGACTCAAGAAAGGAAACATTTCCACGCAATTGCCAGGGTGTTCTGCGTGTGAATTCAAAAGATAAGGCAGAAGGCTCAAGAGAATTTGATTTGAAAAAAGAGCATTATCAGAGAGCTTAGAAAATAAAGCAAACTGTGATGGAAAGGGGATCTTACATCTTTAAATGCTCTTCGTCAAAAAGAGGAAAGAAACAATATTGGCCAAAAATGCACAATTGTGTACAGTGAAGAGTGAAGACTGTGTCTTCTTAGGATTGGATTCTGTTTTACCTCTGCCAGTATTTTATCAGCAGTGATTCGGTGAAATTTTCAAGTCAGCGTGTTTATTCATGATATTGCATTGAAAATGCTGGGAAATAATACTTTCCCTAGAGTGATCAGCAATTTCAACAAATTAATTTATAAGTTGGACAAATTGAAGTACTAGCAAGCACACTATAAAGACTATTCTCGTAATATGTAAATACTTACTGTATTATGTAAATACTCTTTTGAGCAGGTTAGTAAAAGATCTAGATGTCACATGCAAGCATTTTTAACTTATTATTAAATGTATCGATTTATTAATTATTGAAAATAGGTGGAAATATAGTTGGTACAACATATGATAGTATGGATGCTACTTCATCTCATGTTTCATTGTTTATATTAATACTCTCCTATATTATTTTAGTAGTTTAGATGAGTTTTGCGCACACGCAAGTAATCTCTATGAATGAGGTCTCTAAAGAAAGAGAAATTTACGAAGACGTGACGATTTGCACTTTGACTTCGAAAATATGGAGGATTTGTTGAAAACATTAATTAAAATATTCATGGAAAAGGCATGACGCAACACTCGGGAAGCACTGTTAAAATCTGTTTAGTTGAATAATTCCTAGACGAAGCGATCTAGGGCGTTAAAATTTGGAAGTTTGAAGCCCAAGGCCACAAAGAAACGTTCATCGCACCGTGATCTATAGGACGAGACAATGTGTTACAATTTGCTGCTAAGGCGCTTCTCGATACTACCCCACACGTTCAGGGACGTGCAAAATATGCAATTGTATGTGAAATGAAACTAATTACTTGATATTCTAGGCAATTAAATTGCACGGGTGTACCTCTCAGTTTGGTAATAAATATATTCCAAAGAGGAGGGTTAAGCTTGCCCGATCCAGTATTTTCGCATGGACAACTTTAAGAAGCTTTCTCGTGAATAAAATGGTTTTGTAATATTTTGTGACTATCAAGGAAAGAGAAAAACTATCATGGAAGATTGTATAATTAATTTAAATATAGTTTTTAAGGAAGTGTTGTGAATTGTTCCAAGAACATGTCTCTAATACTGAATAAACGTTTATGAAACATTTGTTTTAAACATCAATTTCATTGTTTCTTATTTTTATTTTAAATTCCATAAGTACATTGAAAGTCACCTTAAATTTTTTAAACAAATAAACACGTTTTTTTTTCAACTTCCTCTCTTAATACGGAAAAGGAAAGATAGGGAAGAGGGTGGAATTTGGAACCTATGCAACAATTCTCGCAGTGGTACGCTAATTACATCATAATTAGGTCGTGTGGCCTCGGTTTTTATGTCATCAATTGATTTATTCAGTAATCGTTGAAATAAAATGTGATCTGGGTATTCATGTTAGAAATATATCTTTTATTCAATAATCGCTGTAAAAATAAAAAAAATGGTTTAACGCTAGTCAGCGTGTCCACTTCTTTAGACAATAAGCACGACTGATGAAACACATATGCAGAGATACCGACACAACTAACTTTACAATTCTAATATATTCTTACCTGTTCTGTGACAGCAGTATATTCGGTGTATTTCATGGATGCTTGGTCAGTGAAGACGGTAATACTTGTCGATATCACATATAACTAATTTTCCAGAGCTTCTTTTAATGTGAGTCTATGTTTATAATAAATCCACTTCATTCCAAATTTCACCAGCAGTTGGGCAAACTCATAACCACGCCCTCCGTCTCGTATTTCACCGCTTTTGTCTTCCCATGTGTGTTGCTCGCAAATTATGGATTGAAATCTGAAGTACTTCAAGTTTTCGTATCCGGTATTCAGTTTAAATTTCTGAGTGTGTTCATTTAGCCGATCTTCACAAAAATCGTAGATGGAGTATAATATAAAATAACACTTGTGCGGCACAACGAAAACTACTTTCGTTTTTTCTATTGGAAGTAGATGAATCACACGGGTTGTGCCAAGTTTTAGAAAGAATTCTTCCGTTATTGCTTCGAGTATCTTAGATGAACCAATTCTATTCAAGTACACTACTACGAAAATGCCAAGAGGATCTGTCGAAGGAAGGGTTATTAAATTAATAACTTGTTGCTCAGGATTCACATACTTGGGATGCACAGTCAGTATGCGAATACTTCCACGAGTGGTGTTGGGTTCCAATGTCACTGGGAGGTTGGCCGCATGAGTAGCAGAGACAATACTCCCAAGAAGAAATACAATGCGACTGTTTGAAAACATCACCTGCGAAAATGCAAGACGAAAACAGTTTTGATTTGAAGTCAACTATTCTCTAAGTCAGCTGGTCGTAATATTATTTTTCATCTACTCTCTATAACTCAAACATGAAATCATAAGCCCTTCCAAAAGTTTTCAATATTTACAGTGGCTCCACACCTCTATACAAAATGGATGTTGGTAGGTTGGAGATTCATCAATTACGACACCGCTTAACCGACCGCCAAGAAAGTTGGCACATCTAATTGTTTATTCTGGTTTTAAGATTTTAATTTTTATTGTGAGTTCATTTTAATTCAACTTCCAACCCATCATTGATGCTGGACGCTGCGTGTCGCAGGGCGGGGCGGGGGAATGTGAGAGGCGGGGTGGAGATGGGATGGGAGGGTCGGGGCGGGGAAGAACGGAACGGAGCGTGGCGTGGCGGGGGTGGCGTGGCGGGGGTGGCGTGGCGGTGGCGGCGTGGCGGGAGTGGCGCAGACGGCGGGATGGGCATGGCGTGGCGGGGTGGCGTGAAGTGGGGCGGCGTGGCGTGGTGGCGTGGCGAGTGGCGGCGGGGATGGCATGGCGGCGAGTGGCGTGGCGGGGATGGGCATGGCGTGGCGGGGGTGGCGTGGCGTGGGTGGCCTGGCGTGGTTGGCGTGGCGGGAGTGGCGTGGCGTGGCGGGGTGGCGGCGGGGATGGGCATGGCGTGGCGGGAGTGGGCGTGGCGTGGCGGGGATGGCATGGCGTGGCGGGGTGGCGTGGCGTGTCGGGGATGGCGTACGGCGTGGCGGGGGTGACGCGGCGGGGTGGCGTGGCGTGGCTTGGCGGGGGTGGCGTGGCGGGAGTGGCGTGGCGTGGCGGGGATGGGCATGGCGTGGTGGGGGTGGCGTGGCGTGGATGGGCATGGCGTGGCGGGGGTGGCGTGGCGTGGCGTTGGTGGCGTGGCGTGGAGGGAGTGGCGTGGCGTGGCGGAGGTGGCGTGGCGTGGCGGGGCGGGGTGGAGCGAGGCAGAGAGCGGGCGTGCGGTGCGGGGTGGCGGCGCCGAGCCACGAGGGGCGACTGGGCCACGGGGACAGAGGGCCGGCGCTGCGCTCTGGGGGCGGGAAGACGTTGCTTATAAAGCTCGGCTGACGATTCGGTTACAATTACATCTTACTTGCAAGTTTAAGTTCAAAAAGTTTTTTATCCGACAGTTAATCGTACACACACCTTTATCCGTCCGCCTATACAAACATTCCGATTTTCGTGTACAAATTCGGGTTATCTCTTTGCCAACTGCACCAGTTCCAAATATCTTTGAAAGAGCGCTAATAAAGATTAATCATAGTAAGAAATAAAATGCCTGTGGATCTCAATTATCCAACTATCTTCTCTGTCCCATTAGTAGCTTTTCCAATGGTTGATATAAGGAAAAGTTACTCGAGAACAAAGAAGCAGATCTGAAGATGTTCACTTACACTACGAGTATGTGCAATTATGATACTTCACCTGCGGATGCACAGGGTTGTTCATACATTTCAGGAGGCTGCTAACAGATGAGAAGTATAAGTGATTAAAATAGGCGTCTACCTGTACGTATTTGATTAGCACCTGGCGTCCTCTAATAGATAATACAATCGGAAAAGTGGTTATCATCGCCAACATGTCGACAATTGCGAACCTGAAACACAACGAGAGACAAGAGGCCCTTCGTCAGGGGAATTAGTGGTCTGAAGAAATACACGACTGCCAAGTTTCCCATGAGGCGCGGGAAATGACTCGGACTCGCCTTATCGGACTCTGCTTTCTATGACACGGTTCCTGTTTGATTGATTGATTGTTTCGTGTTAGCGGGCGCATCAACTTCTTTGGTCATTAGTCCCGTTTGTGTAGTGCATGTTTTTTCTCTTGGGAGATGGCTGTGTTCTTCCCCCGCTGGATGGCGAGATCCGGCGCCGACCTACCGTCGGCTAGTGGGGTTTTCCCCTAACCAGGACTCTCTCACCAGCGGGGCACCGCCCCAGCCGGGCTCCCGACCGATCTCACGGGATATGTGGTAGTGTAGTGCATGTTAGTGTAAGTGTGTGTGTGAGGGGAGAGGATAGGATAGATTGCGCGCGGTCCGTGGCCCGTTTGGTAGGGTACTGCTCCGGCATTCGCCTGGTGTTGATCGCAGAAACCACGGAAAACTACCAATCAGAGCAGCCGACCGCTAGTATTCTCCTCCAGACTACCTAGCTGACAAACTAGTGACGAAAATCCTGCCGCCGTTGGAACTCGAACCTAGGACCTCCCGGTCAGAGGCGCTGCAGTGCCATCCAGGAGGTACGGACTCACTGTGCCCTACGTGTCAGAAAAAGCAAAGAGCACGACTTTCACGCGCGATTTGCTCATGCGAGTCTTCTTGGAGCACGGAGAGCTCTTTGGTCGTACTCGAAGATCCACGACTCCTTTCCAGGGATAACAGTGTCGAAAATTACGATGAAACATCTCGAAAGTTTCTACCGGCGTCTTGTTCCGCTTCAAGCAAATATGGATCACATATCTTTCATCCAAAGATTTCTCCATCGTAAGTACCACTCGACCACTGTCCACGAGCTCACTAATTTGCACGTTCTAACCTCCCTAATGCATAGAGATAACTGAACTAGGAACCTTTGAAAAGTTAAACCTCCCCTTACCCTATCCAAACTAGTCTGACTGTTCTGCGACTTATAGTGGGGTCAAAAACAATTGCGCCGCATTACTTTTGGGACAGACTTTGTATAGGCACACGAAGTCTTCCACCTTTTTATTAGTGGAAAATTTTCGCCTCTAAAGTCCTCCTTAAGTGGTCTGAGAGGATGATATTCCGAAAGCACCAAGTCTGGGCTACAGGGGGATGCTCGAACACTGTCCAATGTAATTTCTTCAATATTGATTAGGTAACAGCTACAAATGGTGCCTTGCATTGTCATGAAGGAGAACACTGATTATTGAATTCCCGCGTCTTTTCGACCAGTGGGCATCTGTAACCTTCCTCAAGAGCTCACAATAGTAAGCTGCATTAACTATTCGAAGCTTTCGTTGAACAGAAAATACAATAGCAATATAATACCTGTCCTGGTTAGGGGGAAACCCCACTAGCGGACGGTAGGTCGGTGCCGGATCTCGCCATCTAGTGGGGGGAGATCACCGCCATCTCCCGAGAAAAAACATGCACTACACTAACGGGACTAATGACCTGAGTAGTTGACGCGCCCGGAAACATGAATCAAACAATCAATCAATCAATCAATATAATACCATTATTTCGTTATTACTTCGAGAAAGTGTGCGCAGTTTTAGCAGCATTACTCGTCAGATTTTGCGTTGCTCCTTATAAGGGGTTAAAAAAAGTATTTTTCTACGATCGTATATATTGTTGGTTTATACGTGTCGCTACTCGTGCATGAAATTAATATTTTCTAAAAAATATTAATAACATGTTATGGTGCGTAAAAATATTTTTTCCATGATGACGTCACAGTGCGACAAATACTTTTATTCACGGTAGGTAGCTTACAGACGAAGTAAGAAAATATAGCACACATTGCTGGCAAGACAATCTTAATTTTAATATTATTAAACTTACTAATAAATATTAACTTAATATTAACTATTAACAGAATTAATTCGTAACTATTAACACATAATGTATTATGAAACTCGTAGCAACTGTCTTAGATGTACACCAATTTATCAACTAATAGTATGTTCTTTCTTAAACACGTAAGGAATTTTGGACAATCAAATAGATACTGCTAGAAGGTCTCCTCAATATTTTTAAAAATTAAGTTATTTTTTAGATAACTCTTTAGTGAACATTTTCACCTCATTTTTTTAAATTTTCCCCTTCGATGATATAAATAATAGGAATGATCTGAGTTGTTCCCCAACGATATTGTGAACCGTTTTAGATGAAGATATTGAGTTTCGACGTTTCACGAATCAGACGAGTTGCCTCACAATAACGTGTAGAATATTTGTTGCGACAGCCCTCCAGAAGTTTTATGCAGCAAATGAAAAAATTTGAAAATTATCCTTTCGTCACTTACCTTTTTTATTTCCGACTCTTTCTTAAGACTAGAGATACTATTTTTGACTAATAATTTCACTTTATCGAATACATACTACGGAATAACATGCGTAGTATAGAGAAAGTTATGTAATGCATCACGAAACTAGAGGTGCTATATAATGGCACACACATTTTTGTAGAAAATTTTTCTAATTTCCTTGGCTTTAAGTTCTGGACTGGCTTTAAGTTCTTGCTCCATTCTTTGGCCAGTTGCCACCTAACGTCAGCTAAATTACATTTTTAAAACTTTTTTTATCCATTTTCCGGTTTCCTAACAGTAGAACCGTAGTATTCCTTCAAGAATATTAAAATAGAATAAAACCTCGTCCTAAATAGAAATTTTAATTGAAAAATTTTTAGCCGTTTTAAAGACAATGGCGATTAAACATTACTGAATTAATGCGAAATTTGAAGCTATTTGATCAGGAATCTATTGAGTTTTCGAAAAAATTAATTTGAAATCATTTGAAGTACTTCCACTCCCAAATGTAATAATGCATACAAATCGACAGAAATGTGCATATTAACGGCGTGAGAGATATTAAGAAAATATAGTTGGGTAAGTTTTGGAAAAACAAAAGAATACACAAACATGCAATTTACGTCACATTAAACAGTGCAATAAGCACTATCAATCGAAAAAATTTGAGGAAAAATTCTGGAGCCATTTCTGAGAAAATGCCGTTTCAGCGTTTCCAACAATGCGGAATTTTGAGTTAATTTTCACAGAAAATTGATGAATTTTCGAGAAACTATTCGACATTATTTAAAGCACACGTACCTGTAAATATAATAATGTGAAGAAATCGCCTCTAATGTAAATATTGCTGACGCGAGAGACAAGTAAAACAAACTTTTGTAATTTTTGAAAAAAAACAAAAGAATAGAGCAATATGCTGTTTACGTCTTCGTATAAGGTTCGTTTGGTACTAACCCTACCAAAAATTTAAAGAAACACATTTGAAAACGTTTTAAGAAAATCTTGTTTTTAATATTTTTTAAAATTGCAAATATTGCTCGCACTATTGCGCAACAACTACCTATATTTTCAAAAAAATCTTAATGACCTTTATGAAAGAACAGTTTATGGCCATCAAATTTCATTTGCAGGAAAAAACACTGTCTTCAATTTTATAATTATAGGAAGACGCCGAAAATAATTCAATATTTTGCAATTATCGAAAATTCCGAGTTAACCGTGGAAATCTGACCTACGCCACCTTTATTACTGTGTTTTACTCTATTCTTACAAGAAAATTAAAGAAAAAAATTGGAACGGTTTTTTGAGAAAAGTTTGAAAATTTTCGTGTAAAGTATCCCCCAAAATTTATGAATGTTTCTCAAAATCGCAGAGCTACGACTTAGGCCAGATCGACAGTGGTTTATTCTCTTTGGAAAAAATCGTACGAATAGTTCAGGCGCTAGTGTTGTTCACATTCACCAGATGGACAGATAGTCAGACAGACGGACATTTTGAAAAAAATACTTTTTGGGTGTCAGGGGACCCCAAAACGTGTATTTCCATTGAAATGTAAAAATTGATTTTCTGCAGCATTACATAAATTTCTCTATACTGCATATATTACTCCGCATATACACGTATGTATAGAAGAAAGTAACTAGAGGTGGTTCAGAATCGCACATTCTCGTAGCAAATTTTTCTAATTTCTTTGGTGTGGTCTGGCTTTAAGGTTTTGCTCCATTTTCTAACCCGCAGCCATCTATAGTCACCCAAAATAATTTTTTTGACATTTTCTCGACTTTTCTGTTTCCTAATAGTAGAACCGAAATATTGCTTTAAATTATTATAGAAGAGTAAAACCTCGTCCTAAATTGAAATTTTCATTGAAAAATTTGAATCAATTTTTAAGAAAATGGGGATTAGCATTACTGTAAATGAGAAATTTGAAGCTCTTTTTTACAGGAATCTATTGAGTTTTCGAAAGACTTTATTTAAAGTCATTTGAAGCACTTCCACTCATAAATGTAAATATATACACAAATAGATGGAAATGTGCATATTAATGGCGTGAGAGATATTAAAAAAAAATACATTCGTGATTTTTTTTTAAATAACAAAAGAACACACCAAAATTATCTTTACGTTATATTAAACAATGCAATTAGCTCTGTCCTTTGGAAAAAATTGATGAAAAAATATGGAGTCACTTTTGAGAAAATGGCGTTTGAGCGTTTTCGAAAATGAGGAATTTTGAGCTCATTTTAACACAAAACTGTTGAGTTTTCGAGAAACTTTATTTGACATTATACTCGTACACAAAAAATGCACATGTGCTCATAAATATAATAATGAGAAGATTTAGCCTTTAATGAAAATATTACGGACGTGAGACACAAATCACCAAAATTACATTTTAATAAAAAGTAAATACCATGTTCTCCCGAGATGACCGAGTTAGTTAACTGGCGTATTCAGACACAGCTCTTTGAAGGGAAGGTTCCATTATTCGAGTCTTGGTCGTGATTCTTATTTCTCACAATTCTCTGTTGCCACAGAAAATAATTGAGAATTCCAGAAACTTCGTTGAAAACCATTTACAGCTATTCTTATTGCAAATACCGTTAATCAAGGTAAATAAACGGGAATTTTTTAATTTTTCAAATTTTTAATTTTTAAACAATTTTTACATATCTTGTTGGATTTGTAAAACGTTTGTACCATCCAAGCAATTGTTGTCTTTCTGTGATTATAACTATTACAGAAGTTTCGTTTCTATATGTAACCCGGGTGCCCGGATCGGTTAAATGTCGCGAACTGATTGACCGTTTTGAAGAGAAGGAGCACTGGTTTGAACCTGGCTTCGGGATGTTTTTTTTTTATTTTTATTATTTTTATTTTTATATTGTTTGACATTACATTGTTCAGTTTACAAATTAACTATGCAAATGTTTGATGGACTTAATCTATCTTATCCTAACTTAAACTAACTTAAAATTATACACATTACAATTATTTTAAAAAATATATAGCGGGAGAGGAAGCCGGAAGCACCTCAGATTAGTATTATTCGAGGTTTGCGAACATTTTATAGAATGAGTGAAGTGGATATCTGTTTTTAATTCTTGTTGGATAATTGGGGTTTTTACCCAGTTTATAGAAGGATGATGCTTGTATTTGGGGAAGGTTTGTGTAGAAGTTGTGTGCAAGATAGGCTATTTGATTTTTTATTGTGTTTATATTCAGATCATTATGTAGTTGGTTGTTACTGATGAACCAAGGTGCTTTTGTGATTAATCTTAATATTTTGTTTTGGATCACTTGCATTTTGTTTAGGTTTGTATTGGCAGCGTTGGTCCAGATGGGGCAAGCATAAAGTAGAGTCGGCCGGATTATTGATTTGTAGAGTAATAGTGCATTAGATATGGAGAGGTGGCTGTGTTGATTCAGTAAGGGTCGTAGTTGAATTAGTTTAGTTTTGGCCTGCTGAGTTTTTGCCTCTATATGTTGCTTCCAGTTGAGTCGAGTATCGAAGTTTAAGCCCAAATATTTTATTGTTTTATTTGTTGGTGTCCAATTAATGGTGTCGTTATTTATGGAAAGTGGAAGAGGGTGTGTGAATGGTTTTAGTGTGAATATTTTTGATACAGATTTTGTTGGGTTCAACTTTATTTTCCAGATATTAGCCCAATTTGTAAGTAAATTTAAATGATTTTGAAGCTGGGATTGAAGAGTTGTTAAAGAGTTCCCTGAGATGTAGAGTGCAGTGTCATCGGCAAATTGAGCAGTGTTTATTTGTGCTGAAATGGGAATATCTGCGGTGTATATATTAAACAACAATGGGGAAAGTGGTGAACCTTGAGGAACCCCAGCAGCAATTTTCCTTGGATTAGAGCAGTGGCCTTCGACTGACACTGAAAAAGTTCTGTTTGTAATATAGCTAAGGATAACAAATAATAGATATTTGGGTGTACCTATTGAAATTAATTTAAAATAGAGAGCTGGATGCCATATTCTATCAAATGCTTGCGAGATGTCTACAAAAGCAGCTATGGTATGTTGACCCTTTTGGAATGCAGTGTGAATGTGTTCCGTAAGCCTTAGTAGTTGGTGGGTGGTAGAGTATTGTGATTTGAAGCCGAACTGATGCTGAGGTATACTGTTTGTTTTCTTGATATATTTGTTCAGTCTGATGAGTAT
>BLKR01006826.1:2500-49292 GCA_011170035.1 Teleogryllus occipitalis | reverse complement strand
AACATTTTGAAACTGCATGAGGGTTATCGAATATAGCCAGATATTCAAATTCGAAAATACAGGGAACCAAAGAGCACAATCACATAAAATTATGAACATAGGTAATAGACATTCAGAACTCATTGTTTACTATATACACGATTTAATTGCTCTTGTCGTTTATTAAATAATATTTTTTTAAAACTTCTTTGTTATGAAACCTCGAAGACATTCGAAAAGGAAATGCGAGAGTACCAACGAGCACTAATATCTAAAATCTATTTAATAATTGAATGCACGTTCAATACTAGTATATTACAGTAAAGATAAATTGATAATATTTGCCGTGAATTATATAAACATTTTGAAACTGCATGGGAGTTATCTAACCAAGCCAGATTATATAAACATTTTGAAACTGCATGGGGGTTATCGAACAAAGCCAGACATTGAAATTCGAAAATACAGAGAACCAACGAGCACAATCACATTAAATTAAGAACATAGTTAAAGGATGCTTAGAACTATTTTTTTCTATACACGATTTAATTGCTCTTTTCGTTTATTAAATATTAATTTTTTAAAATTTCGTTGTTGTAAAATCTTGTTGACATTCCAACTGGAATTGCGATAGCACCAACGAGCGCAAATATCTCAAATTTATGTAATAATTGAATTCACATTTAATAGTACATAATTACACCAAATATAAATTAATAAATAAAGCCGTGAATTATATAAACATGATTGATACTGCATGGCAGTTACCGAACCAAGCCAGATATTCAAATTCGAAAATGCAGAAAACCAACGAGCACAATTACATAAAATTAAGTACAAAGTTAATAGATATTTAGATCTAATTATTTACTCTATACACGATTTAATTGCTCTTGTCATTTATTAAATAATATTTTTTTAAAACTTCTTTGTTATGAAACCTCGAAGACATTCGAACAGGAAATGCGAGAGTACCAACGAGCACTAATATCTAAAATCTATTTAATAATTGAATGCACGTTCAATACTAGCATATTACACTAAAGATAAATTGATAAATGTTTCCGTGAAGTATATAAACATTTTGAAACTGCATGAGAGTTATCTAACCAAGCCAGATAGTGTAATTCGAAAATACAGAAAACCAACTAGCACAATCACATAAAATTAAGATCATAGTTAAAGCATGTTTAGAACTGTTTTTTTGTTCTATACACGACCGAATTGCTGTTGTCGATTATTAAATAGTATATTTTTTTAAAATTTCGTTGTTATAAAATCTTTTTGACTTTCCAACTGGAATTGCGATAGTACCAACGAGCACTTATATCTAAAATGTATTTAATAATTGAATGCACATTTAATAGTAGTTTATTACACTAAATATAAATTGATAAATGTTGCCGTGAATTATATAAACATTACTGAACCTTCAGGGGAGTTATCGAACAAAGCCAGATATTTAAATTCGAAAATACAGAGAACCTACTAGCACAATCCCATAAAATTAAGAACATAGTTAATGGATGTTTAAAACTATTTTTGTACTCTATACACGATTTAATTGCTCTTGTCATGTATTAAACAATAAATATTTTAAACTTCGTTGTTCTGAAACTTCATCGACGTTCGAGCAGGAAGTGCGAGAGTTTCAACGAGCACGAATATGTAAAATCTATTTAATAATTGAATGCACGTTCATACTAGTTTATTATGCTAAAGATAAATAGTTGAATGTTGCTGGAAATTATATAGACATTATTGAAACTGCATGGGAGTTATTGAACAAAGCCAGATATTCAAATTCGAAAATACAGAGAACCAACGAGCACAATCACCTAAAATTAGGAGCATAGTTACTAGATATATGGCACTAATTTCTTACTCTATACACGATTTAATTGCTCTTGTCCTTTATTAAATAATAATTTTTTAAAACTTTGTTGTTATGAAACCTCACCGACTTTCGAACAGGAAATGCGGGGGAACCAACGAGCACTATAATGTAAAATCTATTAAATTATTGAATGAACATTCAATACTAATTTTTTAATTATAAATGTATGTTAATAAATGTTGGCGTGTAGTATATCAATAGTATTGATATTCCATCAGAGTTATCGAACAAAGCCAGATTATTAAATTCGAAAAAATAGAGTACTAACGAGCACAAGCACATATAACCATCAACATAGTTTATAGTTATTTAATACTAATTTTTTATTCTATACACACTTTAATTGCTATTGCCGTTAGGGAATAGTAATTTTTTTTAAATTCGTAGTTGTGCAATTACGTACGACTTTCGAATACGAAATGCGAGAGTGCCAACAAGAACAAATATTTAATATCTCTTAAATTATAAAATACACAGATGATACTAGTTTATTACGTTAAAGGTAAATTAATAAATTTTGCCGTTTATTATATAAACATTGTTGAATCCGTATCTGAGTTATCGAATCAAGCCAGATATTCAAATTCGAAAATTTAGAGAACCAACGAGCACAATATTGTATAACCAACAACATTGTGTTTAGTAATTTAATACTGATTTTTTATTTACACACGATGTAATTGCTATTCGGGTTACGAAGGAAAGAATTTTTAAAAATTCGTAAATATGCAACCACGTACATCTTTCAATTGGGAAATTTTAAATTACCCTTTCAAAAGGGTGAAAGTGAAACAGAGTATTCGAACCATGCGAGATTTTAAAATTTGAAAATGGAGGGAATCAATGAGCACAAATATAGGAAACCAAGAATATAATTTAACAGACATTTGATACTAATTTAATACTCTAAAAGAATTTAAGTTTCCTGCCATTGATGGAATAAATAATTTTATAACTTTATTGCAATGCTTTCTGGCCAGATAATCGGGTAGAAAATTAGAGAGTACGATCTGGCACAAAAGAATATAGATTTTATTATATAGATATATATTAATAGATGTTATTACATGGGAGTTTTATTTGTTTGTTTTTTTCTCCCTTTCAAAATTCAAAATTTAGTGCTTATTTATCCTTGAAAATATATTTCATTACATGGGAGTTTTTTTGTTTTTTTTCTCCCTTTCAAAATTAAAAATTTAAGTAGTATATGACTTATTGTAGGGATCACAGAATTTTGAAAATGTGCACACAATTCACTTTTCCCCATAGCACGTCATACGCAGTTTTTAACTGTTTTTTTTGACGTAAAATAAATAAATAAATAAATAAATAAATAAATAAATAAAATGAATAAAAAGAACCAAAACCTATTAAGTCTTTTAATGCAAATTTAATACTAAGTTATTGGAGCAAAGATAAATTTTAAAAAGTTTAAAAATATTTTATATCGTAAGTGGCAAGAATAATGATTTTTTGTTTAGAAAACTTAATTAGTATAACATGTTTGTGAAATGATAGTCTTGATTTTATTTGATTGATCTCGTTATTCTGCATCTTAATCGAATTTGAATATCTAGCATGTTGAGTCTAGTATGATTTTGTTTTATCAATATTTATTTAAATATGGCTACGGTTAAAAATTGATCTTTGGTGTAACACATTAGTTTTGATTGTGTGTTTAAATATTTAATAGGTTTTGTAGTTTGTACCAGTTGGTACACTCTAATTTCCTACTAGAATATCGTACGTGGTTGCATAAGTAAGAACACTAAAATTAGTTATTTTGTAAATGGCTGAAGCAATTAATTTCTGTTAAGAGTATTAAGTTAGTATCAAATATTTGTTAAATTATGATTTAGGTTTTATTTGATTGTTCTCGTTGGTTCTCTTTATATTCGAATTTGAATATTGGCATGTTTGGGCAACTATGATTCAGTTTTTAACAATATTTATTTAATACACGGCAATGTTAATAAATATATCTTTTTTGTTATAAATTGGTATTGAATGTGCTTTTAATAGATCATTTTGTGATAGGTCGTCAAAATAGGTCTTAATCATAACGTTTGGCCTGTAGGAAGAGCTGCTCAACAATTGATATACATTTTACAGTTTCTAAGAAAGCGAATAATTTAAAAACGGGAAACGACACCAACTTATTCGATGGTTTTCGTCAGTAGTCACAACACTTATATCGGGATATACATTCATTTGTTAAAAATTTGTGACAAGACATATCTATGTTGTATTTTATTTACTAAATGTAGCATTGGATCATGTTTTTTGTTTAATTCTTATCTATAAATGTACGTATTACGTGGTTAGGCGGAGGAGCGGAATTGATCGCCACATAAATACAGACACTTATTATTAATATTAACCATTTAGTTACGAACGGGAAACAATTATCCTGGCGATTTTCAGCTCAGCGGTTCGAATGGGACGTTTGTAACTCGTTCTCCAGAGCAGGGACCGAATACCGAAATAATAGCGGTAAAGGTATTTATACCGGTATACAAATACCTTTACCTCTATTATACCTTTATTCAAAATACCTTTAAAAATACCGGTATAGGACGTCAAATATCGGTATTTTTAGAGGTATTTTACCTTTATCCGACGTCTATACCGGTAAAATACCTCTATTTAAAGGTATTATACCGGTATTCTCTCATCAAAATACCGGTATTTTCATAAGAAAATACCGGTATTTCAGTAGAATCATACAGGTATTTGGGGGAAATTCATTGGGATTTTTTCCTCTGATGGCTCAGAGGAAACAACTATTTACACGGCAGAGTTTCTGACCGGGAGTTCCTAGGGTTCGAGTCCCGAGGGTGGCGGATTTTCGACACATATTCTAGCTAGGTCGAGTTCTGCCGTTGACTGGGAAGTCGAGTTCTGCCGTCAGACCAGCCAACGGTCTTTCGCAGACATCAACACGAGCTCGTTCGCTGACCTTGGACCTCACGTCCTGGCGCAGATCTTGGCGACACGTGATAGAGTGTTGAAAATGTATCGAATTTCTCCGTATAAATCTTGTCCTTTCTATAAAAAATGGAGCAACGTGTCTTCTTATCCATAAATGAGTCTTCCCACGTATACCAAACTTCCTTCTTGCACGACTGTTTATCACTAAATACGATTATTTGCTTAAATTTGATCGTATCACTAACATTCCCGAAAATAATTTTTTGAGTTTGCCCAGTTTCCTTATTCTGCATCATAATTCAAATTATAATTATATATATTAATTAATTATATATAATTATTAATTATAACGAAAATAATATTAAAAATTGACATTGAACGCTAGTAGACATTAACTATTCTTACGCGAGGAAACAGAAGCGTTATGTTTAATTCAAAATTAATAATTGAAGCATATTTAATTTACATCCATGTATTATTTAAGAAATTTCATTAAGAAAAATATTAATAGTACTATATAATATTAATTAATTTTAATAAATATTTTAAAACATTAATACTAATTAAATTTTAAATGTTTGCATTAAATTTGTGTAAATTAATTTATTATTTTGTTTGTTAATTTATACATTTATTTAAATTAAATGTTAATTTTAATTAAAAAGTAAACATGTTAATATTAATAAACTCTTTTTTATTAATTAATAATGTTAGTATATATTTCTTATTATTAAGGAAGAAACACTCTTCTCGAAGTGGGTTTCTCCAGATGCATTTTACAATGTAAGCTACCCGCGTAGAAGGGAACCCTTGCCCACATGCAATGTTAATAGCTAATAATAATAGTAATAATAATAATAATAACATAATAATTTACTTTTATTACAAATTTTCTCAATATTTGCAGTTAATGTCAAAATATATTAAACCCTTAATATAAACTAGAAAAATAACATTTTATTTTAGCCCAATTTATTAATGTATAATTAAGATTTAATTGTGAAATGAAGTGAAATGAAATCATTTTTTAACAATAACAAAACTGCGCCTGAAAGCCTGAACCTTCGTGATTATCTCAAGGTGTCAACGCTTCCTCAGTTCGCCGAAGGAGGGGTCGGGGAAGGAAGAAACTGTCCTACGCCTACGGCACGGCGCATACGTTGACAGCCTCTCCATGTGCGAAATACAAAGACAGGCTTAGGTCATCTCTCAGGTCAGATGGGAGATAGCTCGATGAAGGACACTAAGAAAAGGTTCTCTTCAATTGAATCAATAATTATTATTTCAGATTTCAACTTTTCCGAAGTTTAAATTAAGGGAGGTTTTCAATACATACAACGTATGCAAAACGTAAACGCCCGAACACAAAATTTTTACAATAATAAGAATAGAATTTAATACAGTTGTTTTATATATATACAAAATAATAATTTAAACAATAAATAACAATTATGAAATGATATTTGATTAATAAACATTTTGTGAGATATTATTAACTAAAGTAACCTATTTTTTCAACATGTATGGATGGTAAGCTATATTTCTTCATTGAAAATACCGGTATAATACCGGTATAACCTTTATGGACGTCCATACCGGTATAGACGTCCTATAGAGGTATTTTACCGGTATAAAAGAATAAAGGTATTTGAAAAAGGTATGGAAAAATACCGGTATTAAACCGGTATTTTTTACCGGTATTCAATACCTTTTCGGTCCCTGCTCCAGAGGCGTGTGACAGGCTTTATCTCTCGCTTCCTGAGGATGACACGTTGAGAACCGGCGATTTCCACGTATTGGAGTCCCGTCCTACACAAGGTGTTGATAGAGAAGGGTTTAGTCGTGGGCCGCTGTGGCATTCTGCGCGTTTACAGTGTGCCGTCGCCGTTTAGAGTGTTCTTCAAAGCAAATTAAGAGGTTAATGAAAGCATACATTCTCCTAACACAGAAGAAGAATAAAGAGAAGTAATCCGAAAAGAATATGGATAAGGGGATGATGCTTCACACAGTTTGTCAAATCCCAAAGACTTTCTTCAGATTTGAGAAGTTTAAATGTAAATGAGCATCTTTTTATCCGCGCATTTTCAGATTTTTTGCAAACATCGCATCTTTTATCGACGACATGTTTGTTTCTGAAATATTGGAAAACGAGTAAAAGCGAAAATTACAGAAGAATACGAAAAAATGGCAATATAATTCGCGGCAACATTTAACAATTGATCTGTAGTGTAATGTTCTAGCATTGAACGTGCATTCAATTATTAAATAGATTTTAGATATTAGTGCTCGTTGGTACTCTCGCATTTCCTGTTCGAATATCTTCGAGGTTTCATAACAAAGAAGTTTTAAAAAAATATTATTTAATAAATGACAAGAGCAATTAAATCTTATATAGAGCAAACAATTAGTTCTGAATGTCTATTAACTATGTTCATAATTTTATGTGATTGTGCTCGTTGGTTCTCTGTATTTTCGAATTTGAATATCTGGCTTTATTCGATAACCCCATGCAGTTTCAAAATGTTTATATATTTCACGGCAACATTTATCAATTTATCTTTAGTGTAATATACTAGTATTGAACGTGCATTCAATTATTAAATAGATTTTAGATATTAGTGCTCGTTGGTTCTCTCGCATTTCCTGTTCGAATGTCTTCGAGGTTTCATAACAAAGAAGTTTTAAAAAAATATTATTTAATAAATGACAAGAGCAATTAAATCGTGTATAGAGTAAATACATAGGTCTAAATATCTATTAACTTTGTACTTAATTTTATGTGATTGTGCTCGTTTGTTCTCTGCATTTTCGAATTTGAATATCAGGCTTGGTTCGGTAACTGCCATTCAGTATCAATCATGTTTATATAATTCACGGCAATATTTATCAATTTATATTTGGTGTAATAATGTACTATTAAATGTTCATTCAATTATTACATACATTTAGGATATTGCCGCTCGTTGGTGCTATCGCAACTCCATTTGGAAAGTCAACAAGATTTTATAACAACGAAGTGTTAAAAAATTTATATTTAATAAACGACAAGAGCAATTAAATCGTGTATAGAATAAAAAATTAGTTCTAAGCATCCTTTAACTATGTTCTTAATTTTGTGTGATTGTGCTCGTTGGTTCTCTGTATTTTCGAATTTCAAAATCTGGCTTGGTTAGATAACTCCCATGCAGTTTCAAAATGTTTATATAATTCACGGCAACAATTATCAATTTATCTTTACTGTAATATGCTAGTATTGAACGCGCATTCAAATTTTAAATATATTTTACATATTAGTGCTCGTTGGTACTCTCGCATTTCCTGTTCGAATGTCTTCGAGGTTTCATAACAAAGAAGTTTTAAAAAAATATTATTTAATAAATGACAAGAGCAATTAAATCGTGTATAGAGTAAATAATTAGGTCTAAATATCTATTAACTTTGTTCTTAATTTTATGTGATTGTGCTCGTTGGTTCTCTGCATTTTCGAATTTGAATATCTCGCTTGATTTGATAACTGCCATATAGTTTCAATAATGTTTATATAATTCTCGGCAACTTTTAACAATTGATCTGTAGTGTAATGTTCTAGCATTGAACGTGCATTCAATTATTAAATAGATTTTAGATATTAGTGCTCGTTGGTACTCTCGCACTTCCTGTTCGAATGTCTTCGAGGTTTCATAACAACGAAGTTTAAAAAATATATTATTTAATAAGTGACAAGAGCAATTAATCGTGTATAAAGTAAATAATTAGGTCTAAATATCTATTAACTTCGTTCTTAATTTTATGTGATTGTGCTCGTTGGTTCTCTGGATTTTCGAATTTGAATATCTGGTTTGGTTCGGTATCTGCCATGCAGTATCAATAATGTTAATATAATTCACGGCAAAATTTATCAATTTATATTTGGTCTAATAATGTCATATTAAATGTGGATTCAATTATTACATAAATTTAAGATATAAGCGCTGGTTGGTGCTATCGCAATTCCAGTTGGAAAGTCAACAAGATTTTATAAGAACGATGTTTGAAAAAATTTATATTTAGTAAACGACAAGAGCAATTAAATCGTGTATAGAGTAATTAATTAGGTCTAAATATCTATTAACTTTCTTCTTAATTTTATGTGATTGTGCTCGTTGGTTCTCTGCATTTTCGAATGTAAATATCTGGTTTGGTTTGGTAACTGCCATGCAGTATCAATCATGTTGATATAATTCACGGCAATATTTATCAATTTATATTTGGTTTAATATGTACTATTAAATGTGGATTCATTTATTACATAAATTTAAGATATTTGCGCTCGTTGGTGCTATTGCAAAACCAGTTGGAAAGTCAACAAGATATTCTAACAACGAAGTTTGAAAAAATTTATATTTAATAAACGACAAGAGCAATTAAATCGTGTATAGAATAAAAAATTAGTTCTAAGCAACCTTTAACTATGTTGTTAATTTTATGTGATTGTGCTCGTTGGTTTTCTGTAATTTCGATTTTCAATATCTGGCTTGGTTAGATAACTCCCATGCAGTTTCAAAATGTTTATATAATCCACGGCAACAATTATCAATTTATCTTTACTCTAATATGCTAGTATTGAACGTGCATTCAAATTTTAAATATATTTTACATATTAGTGCTCGATGGTACTCTCGCATTTCCTCTTCGAATCACGATGAGGTTTCATAACAACAAAGTTTTAAAAATTTATTTTTAAAAAAATGACAAGAGCAATTAAATCGTATATCGAGTTAACAATGAGTTCTATATATTTATTAAGTATATTTTTAATTTTATGTGATTGTGCTCGTTGGTTCTCTTCATTTTCGAATTTGAATATCTCGCTTGATTTGATAACTGCCATGTAGATTCAATCATGTTTATATAATTCGCGGCAACATTTAACAATTGATCTTTAGTGTAATGTTCTAGCATTGAACGTGCATTCAATTATTAAATAGATTTTAGATATTAGTGCTCGTTGGTACTCTCGCATTTCCTCTTGGAATATCTTCGAGTTTTCATAACAAAGAATTTTTTAAAAAATATTATTTAATAAATAACAAGAGCAATTAAATCGTGTATAGAGCAAACAATTAGTTCTAAATGTCTATTAACTATGTTCATAATTTTATGTGATTGTGCTCGTTGGTTCTCTGTATTTTCGAATTTGAATATCTGGCTGTACTCGATAACCCCTATGCAGTTTCAAAATGTTTATATAATTCACGGCAACAATTATCAATTTATCTTTACTCTTATATGCTAGTATTGAACGCGCATTCAAATTTTAAATATATTTTAAATATTAGTGCTCGTTGCTCCTCTCGCATTTCCTCTTCGAATCACGATGAGGTTTCATAACAACAAAGTTTTAAAAATTTATTTTAAAAAAAATGACAAGAGCAATTAAATCGTGTATAGAATAAAAAATTAGTTCTAAGCATCTTTTAACTATGTTCTTAATTTTATGTGATTGTGCCCGTTTATTCTATGTATTTTCAAATGTGAATATCTGGCTTTGTTCGATAACCCCCATGCAGTTTCAAAATGTTTCTATAATTCACGGCAACATTTATCAATTTATCTTTAGTGTAATATACTGGTATTGAACGTGCATTCAATTATTATATAGATTTTAGATATTAGTGCTCGTTGGTACTCTCGCATTTCCTGTTCGAATGTCTTCGAGGTTTCATAACAAAGAAGTTTTAAAAAAATATTATTTAATAAATGACAAGAGCAATTAAATCGTGTATGGAGTAAGTACTTAGGTCTAAATATCTATTAACGTAGTACTTAATTTTATGTGATTGTGCTCGTTGGTTCTCTGCATTTTCGAATTTGAATATCTGGCTTGGTTCGGTAACTGCCATTCAGTATCAATCATGTTTATATAAGTCACGGCAATATTAATCAATTTATATTTGGTGTAATAATGTACTATTAAATGTGGATTCAATTATTACATAAATTGAAGATATTAGCGCTCGTTGGTGCTATCGCAATTCCAGTTGGAGAGTCAACAAGATTTTATAACAACGAAGTTTTAAAAAATTAATATTTAATAATCGACAAGAGCAATTAAATCGTGTATAGAATAAAAAATTTGTTCTAAGCATCCTTTAACTATGTTGTTAATTTTATGTGATTGTGCTCGTTGGTTCTCTGTATTTTCGAATTTCAATATCTCGCTTGGTTAGATAACCCCCATGCAAATTCAAAATGTTTATATAATTCACGGCAATATTAATCAATTTATATTTGGTGTAATAATGTACTATTAAATGTGGATTCAATTATTACATAAATTTAAGTTATTTGCGCTTGTTGGTGCTATCTCAATTCCAGTTGGAAAGTCAACAAGATTTTATAACAACGAAGTTTTAAAAAATTTATATTTAATAAACGACAAGAGCAATTAAATCGTGTATAGAATAAAAATTTAGTTCTAAGCATCCTTTAACTATGTTCTAAATTTTATGTGATTGTGCTCGTTGGTTCTCTGCATTTTCGAATTTGAATATCTGGCTTGGTTCGGTAACTGCCATGCAGTATCAATAATGTTTATATAATTCACGGCAACATTTATCAATTTTTCTTTCATGTAATAAACTAGTATTGAATGTGCATTCAATAATTATATAGAATTTAGATATTGGAGCTCGTTGGTACTTTCCTATTTCCTGTTCGAAATTCGATGAGGTTTCATAACAACGACGTTTAAAAAAATTATTATTTAATAAATGACAAGAGCAATTAAATAGTTTGTAGAGTAAAATATTAGTTCTAAACATCTATTAAGTATGTTTTTAATTTTATGTGATTGTGCTTGCTGGTTCTCTGTATTTTTGATTTTGAAAAAGTGGCTTGGTTCGATAAATCTGATGCAGTTTCAGCAATGTTTATATAATCCACGGCAACATTGATTAATTTATCTTCAGTATAGTAAACTAGTATTGAATGTGTATTTAAATATTTAATAGATTATAGATATATCGCACTCGTTGGTACTCTTGCATTATCTATTTGAATGTCGTACGTGTTTGCAAAACTAAGAAGTTATAAAATGTATTATCTCATAAAAGAGAGGGGTAATTAAATCATGCATAGAGTAAAATAATCGTTCGATATGCGTTTAAACTATTTCGTTAATTTTATGCGATTGTGCTTGTTGGTTTAGTCTATATTCCAATTTTTTATGTTGCGGGTTGCGTCACGCCTGCTGCCATTTTCTTTTATTATTTTAGACTGAAAATACGTGCGAATTCATTCCAAATTGTGGCAATTAATTGGCAATTAATTAGCAATAAATGATTAGATGGTTTCCGTTGAGATCTGGCTCGTATTTACCTGATGTGTGTGCTGGCTTGACGTTCAGAATTATGTTGCGGGTTGCGTCGTGCCTGCTGCCATTTACTTTGATTATTTTAGACTGAAAATACGTGCGAAATAATTCCAAATTGTGGCAATTAATTGGCAATTAATTAGCAATAAATGATTAGATGGTTTCCGTTGAGCTCTGGCTCGTATTTAACTGATGTGTGTGCTGGCTTGACGTCAAGCTAGCACACACCCGTTTTCTCCACGAAAATACGTGGCAATTAATTCAAAAATGTGGCAATTAATTGGCAATTAATTAGCAATAAATGATTAGACATGTTTCGTGTGGGTGTGCTGACTTGGCTGTTCCAGCTTGACGCACCTCTCGTGGGCGACGACGGCTCATCGGGTGGGAGGTGGTGTAGGCGTTGGCGATGGAGAGGACCATGGTGAAAAGAGATAGGGAGCTACTCCGGCGCACCGATTTCTGCTCGTGCTGAGCAACATCAGTTAGCGGCACGAACCACGTGACTGCAGCACGGGCACTTCGTTGGAAAAGCCAGACCAGACTGGCCGCCATGTTTTATGAAGAGCGATAAGTGCTGAGAAACATTTTGAAAGTGGCATAAAGAGACAATTTTCAACGGTGACCAACTAAAAATAATAAGAAAATTTACAAGAATTTTAGAAGTTTACAAGAAGTTCAGAAGAAATTTAAAAGAAATGTTTCGTATATCTGTTTCAATGACTTGTAACAAGGTGATAATTTGATATCTGGCTGCATTTAAATTTCCCGCTAATATTGTGAGGCAAATTGGCACCTGCAACTCTTTGGCTGAAGTCGGATGTGATGTGCAATAGCTTAATCATATCTATCCGTCATGGAGAGAATGTGAGCGGAGCTCAAACCAGAACGGGGTGTTGGTATTGGGAAGTTGTGACGATAACCGCGAAAGTTCGAGTTGGTTATGTTAGTATGTAATATGCTAGTTGTATATTTTGCTGGCTGAAATGAAAAGCGTAGTGTGGACAGTAGTTGATGATTGAGAAGGTATGATACTATTTTTTGGCTGTGTTGATAGAAATGGTCTCGGTTGGTCAGGTGTTGGTGCTTCTGGTGGAGAGATACCGAAGGGTGAGATGGTGGTGATGGTGATGGTGATGGTTGGTGTGATGGTGGTAGTAGTGGATGGGCTCGTCCGTAAGAATGGACTGGACGCTAGGCAACCATAAGCACATCCAGGAAGTTTTTCAGATGATCAATTTCTATTCGTAATATCCTCCATAAATAAATAATCCTAAAACAAAAACAATAGAGAAATGTTGAGAAACACAACAGAAACATAGATAAATGAAAACGATAAAGAGCATCAAATTATTTTCCGTAGAGGTTTTCAGTGCAATCAAAATTCTTTTACGATGTGTCCGTCATGAGCTTTTTCCTTCTCTTTCAAAAACCGATTCTCCGCCACATCTTACTACTTGCTCTATCGTACTCTGGATCTAGTGGGAGTCAAAAGCTTTGGGTGAACAGGATGTTACCGGATTTCCTTTTTTGCCAAATAGTTCCGGTATCTTCTCATTCAATGACGTACAGTACGATTTCCTTCGTGGTTGGCCAACTACAGGATGTTATGTTTGTCAGTGCGCAACCCGTCAGCTACCGGCTACTTGCTGACAGCCGAGAACTAGACACATTCAATGATAGGTACATCGTCACCGCTGCAGCAGAATTTGCTTGAAAGCGAACTTTGCTTCTTTTCCAAGCTTCTTTGCAATAGCAAGTAGCTGCTTTTTCTTAGTCACTGTTATTTGTGTAATATTTGAGTATGAATCGTACGCGAAGAATTCATCTGCGTGTAAGTACCAACGAACATTCTGAAGATCATCGTCTACATTCAAGGAAAAAACAATTACAGTTGTTAACAAGTTAGTCTTAGCCCAGACTTTCTCTCACTAGTATGTTTCCTAATCTCTTTAGTCTGGGCTAGTTTTTCGGTATCGCCCCACCCTTTTCCCAGCGGTTACCCTTACCCTACCTACATTTTATCAGCGTCTAAAAGACAATTTTATGGATTTGTTGGTCTCCTAATTGTAGAACTTTAATGAGACATTAAGAATATTAGAGAAGAGTAAAACATGTCCCATAAGCAAATTCACAATGGCATTTTTGAAGGTATTTATGTCGTTTGAAGGATTCTGAAAATGCATCATTTTGAGCTCATTTTCACAGAAAACTCTCCACTTCCGAGAAACTACATCACAAATAATTTGAAGCACTTGAATTCGCAATTGTAATAACGTATAAAAATATCCATAATGTAAATATTAACGACGTGATATAATTGTAAAACATTATATTTGTTTTTTTAATCAAACGAATACATCCAAATGACGTTTATTCGTCAAGTTATTCGTTGCATTTAGCAGTATCCGCAGTGTCTGACTTTCACTTATGTGTGTCGCAGGCTGTCAACTGTTTTAGCGCCCTTTTAATTTGCTTTTTTAACATTAAATCTGTTTATAATATTTTGAATAAAAAATTGTTGTATGATATTTGTAACCGAGCAAATATTGTTTACGTATAAATAATTGATCATACGCAGAACTTGATTTATAAAATTTTAGGCTCGGAACGCCCCCTAAAATTAATAATTAATTCAATAGAAATAGTTGAATATTTATATGATAATTTAATAATTATTTCCGAGGTGATGGAACGCCGTTCCGTCGCGTTCCGCCAGAAATGAAGCCCTGATTATACGTATAAATAATTTTCACCACGATATTGATTTAATAAATATACGATACTTTTGTATCCATTATATATATGATTAATTAACATTTTCTTTTGTTATAAATATGGAAAGAAATATTTCTATGAAAACATTGAAAAGTTCACTTTATGAATTTTTGCATCCGCTGGAATTTGTCCACCCCCAAACATTGCGCGCCCCAGGCTGCAGCCTACTCAGCCTGTTTGGTAATCTAGCCCTGAGTATCCGTGTGCAAAAAGTTTAAGGAAAACAAGAGCACAGCAGCATTACATAACTTTCTCTCTAATGCGTAGCAAGAAAGTAAAAGTTAACAAAACATTCGTTTCAATCTCAAAAGGCCCCAACATCACCACGATCGAAAGAGGAATATCAATTTTTTTGAAAATCCTGTCTTGTATTTAGCCGCTGGTGGTGTTCATAGACGGACCGATGTTTTGCCGTTTACCAACTTTACTTTCTCGCTGGGGAGTAGAGAGAAAGTTATGTATTGCTACGCGAAAAACGACAAATTTTTCGCAGAAAAACTTGTTACAGGGTCCTAGTAACCAAAAAAATGGGTAAATTCAGTTACTAAATTTAGAAAAAATGACTAACACGTGATGTAGCCAGAATCCATGTATTATTGATCCTTGATATCGAAAAATCGATCGACGATGAAATGTCTCTCTCCGTCTGTCTGTCAAAAATGCTAGATCAGCCGATTTTCTCCAAAATTGATGTTTTCTCTAATCGATCTGGCTGATGTCACGTTCCCTTGAATTTCAACCCGAAATTTTAATTTTGGGAGGTACTTTATATGAGACCCCTGGGACATTTTCCAAAACTTCAAAATAATGGCTCCATAGTTTTTTAATAAATTTTATTTTTGGAGTCTTCCTACAACTGACAAATTAAAAATAGAGATATTTTCCATTAATGAAATATGTTCCTCAAAGATAGATTTTAAAATAAGTTCATGTACAATTTTTCGAAAATTTTAGTACTTTTCGCATAATTTTGCACGAAAATAGGGCGGGAAAGTACGTGGTGTTTTAGAACAACTATTTTCTGCGAAACATAAGAATTAAGGTTGAATTCTTTGTGTGGCTAGAATTTCAAAGCGGGAAAATCTTTCAAGATTCTGATTCCATTTTGAGGTTGCCATATCAGCTAGTACACGTCTCTAATGGAAATTGCAGGAGATGGCGACGAATTAATTTATTAATATCGATCACGAGGTCCCCTGTTATGATGTTTATTCTGCAAGAGCGTTCACAATAGTTAATCACCAAGGGCACATATTCTTTTATTTTGAACTACACACCACGTTGATTCGGTGTGAAGAATCTCAAGCAAGCTACTTTGGTTTCAAGAGTTTGTACAAAAGTGTCCGTCTGTCAGCGGCAGCGGTGGCTCAGGACATCAACTGATGTCACTGCTGCGACTCTGACCGGGAGGTCCTAGGTTCGAGTCCTGAAGGCGACAGGATTTTCGACACTAGCTTTTCAGCCAGGTCGAATTCAGTGGCCGAATTCCGAGAGAATTCTAGCGGCCGGCTGCTCTGATTGATAGTTTTCCGTGGTTTCTCCGATCAACACCAGGCAAATGCCGGAGCAGTACTGTAACAAACGGACCACGCGCAATCTTTCCTTCCTCTTCCTTGTTATACCCTCAGCCCTTAAACAAACACATACCAGGATACCTGTCGGGGACTTAGAACTTGTCCCGGCTGGGGCGGTGCCCCGCTGGTGGGAGATACCTGGCTAAGGAAAATCCCGTTAGCCGACGGTCGGTCGGCGCCGGATCTGGCCATCCAGCTGGGAAAGACCACTGCTACCTCCCGAGTAAAAACACTCACTACACTTACGGTACTAATGTCCATAGCAGTTGACGCGCCCGGAATCACTATCAATCAATCATGTCCGTCTGTTGAAGAAACTAATTTGGTTTTGTAATATTGAGATAACTGGATATCAATTTGTAAAGGTGTATCTCCACAGTAAATTTTAAAGGAGCACACACTTAGTTCCATAATTTCTACCGTATTTAATTTACATAGAACTTTCCGTTAATTTTTTTTTAAAAATCAGTATATTACCTATAAGTGGTTCTGGGTGAATGAGTAATTATTTATTCGCTCAGCGCAAAAAAACCATTGACCTTTCGTCATGTTCAATAGTTTTGACCTTTACAAATCCCGTGAATACGTGTTTCCACGAATGCGAATTTGCACAAACAGCAGAACACTAGTTAGCATTTTAACTTGATCTCTGGTATATTTCCAAAATTATATTAACTCCCCAAATGAAGCATTATGAAAAGCAAGTAAAAAACAAAAAGCACAAACATAAAAATTAAGATAAAATAACTACTGAGTCACCAAATCTGCAAACAAAATAATTAAAAGTAATGAAAGCTTATTATTTAATACTCCATTAATGTGTAATTGTCGCTAGAAACTGCCGTGGTTGAACACACATTAGAACTCTCTGAAACGAGTCGCTTCCTTGATTAATCGGTTAACGGTTCCTTGATTAATCTTCACCAGTGGACAAAGCTTATTTACGTAATAACAAGTGACAATTATGGTCCAACTGCGATGCTGATATAAGTGTTATTCTTCAGAATATTATAGTTACTTAATAAATAACGAAATAAGACAAACATTGTTACAAAGAAGCTATAAAATGAAGAATAATGCCATCTAAAAATATTTTATAGATTCCCTAAATATTATAATTACATCTTTATTTCGTTGTAATTGGCAATGTACATTTTGTAAACTATCATTTATCAAATAAGGTAAAAACATATCTATGTTGTTTTTCTTTTGCTCCGTAACAAAAATAATAAACAAAAAAATAATTTCTCGAGGCCGTAATCACAGAGCATGTTACTCATGAGGCATGAAATGTAACACATGGTGTCACGTCTTCTTCAAAGGAATGCCACAGCCATACTGTGTAGTTTTGAGATGTGTCGTGGCACATTCCTAAAAGACCCGTCCTACCAGGTGTGCACTCATTAATTACTACGTGATTCACTCACTACTATTATCCTAAATACTTATTTTTCGCACCGTTTATGGTTTAGTAATGTGCATTTTCACATTCGATTGGTGACGTAGGGATGGGTATAATAAAGTACTTGATCGGATTCGAACACTTACCCTAAAGATTATTTTAGGGCCTCTTTTACAAACGGGAATATAGATTTTATCCAACGAAGCCTAAAGTATTGCCCAGGACCGTCCGAAGATCTTGTTCAAAATTAAGTAGCGTATACCGTATACTTTGTCAGATTTCAAAACGCTTCCAACGTAGTAAAAACCGTAGTATTGACCCATGCGAAAAAATAAATTACACTAAAATACACCCACCATGAAAGTGTTGGAAATCAATCGAGTGTTTTACTGCAAGCGTTTGAACGTCACCACTGCAATGCTAAAAATCACTTCAATATCTTCAGCGATACGAACAGTTTTAATGTCAATGTAAAAACATAAATTTCGACAGTTATACAAGCATTATTCTTGGCTGCTTTGAAGTATAGGAAACGAAGAGAGTGTAGAGATTGACGTAAGGCTGGAATCGTTGACAAAGACAGCAGGACTAACCCGCCAATTATTTTGTGAACAACTCGGGCTTAATTTTGTGAATGACTAATTTTGGAGGTCACTAGCCCCGTAGATACATAACGAAATGGAGGCTGAAGAGTAAAGGTAATGAGAGCCTGACGTTATGAAATGCTGGTATATGGCTGGATCCCTAGCCCTAGCTTCACGAGGCTGTAGTGCCAGAGTACATACACACACAAATAGCCGTGTCCAAGTAAAGCGTGCAGGCGATGGAAGGACTTGTCCATCCGTGGCGTAATAATGGGGCCGCAGTGTGGAACAGAGAGTTGCCGCGAGGGGAGCTGGAAGAGGAAACAAATATTCTTGCGGGGTAGAAGCTTGCACAATGGAGAGTAGAGAAAGGAATAGAACCTACTGGGCCAAGGTAATAAAAGTTTGGTCGGTACATTGGAGGCTGGGTAGTTCATGTGGTCGAATGAGTACACAAAGAAACGGAGGGCAAAGGACAACGGTATGGAGTGTCGCAGTCGGCATTTGGGATAGAGGATGGATTGGAATCTGGATAGTTCATGTGGTCGCATGGGTACACAATGAATGAAAGATAAGGCAAAGGATAATCGTAAGGAGTGTCGCGGTCGGCATATGGGATAGAGGGTGGATTGGAGTCTCGATAGTCCATGTGGTCGCATGAATCACAAGGAAACGGAAGGCAAAGGAGTATGTCAGTTGGCGAATGGGATAGTGGGAGGATTGGAGTCTGGGTAGACCATGTGGTCGTATGCATACACAATGAAACGGAGGACAAAACAGTGTCAGAGGGCGTATGAGATAGTGCATGGATTAGGGTCTGGATAGTTCATGTGGTCACATGAGTACACAATGAATGAAAGATAGGGCAAAGGAGTGTGTCAGTGGGCGTGTGGGATAGTGGGAGGATCGGGATAGGTAGAGCGCAGAAGGCTACACGGGGGGGGCGGAAAATGGGTGCGCGGCGCGTCGCAGCCGAAGAGGAGCGTGGCGGGGCGCGGGGCGGGGCGGGGCGAGGTGCCGGGAGCGGCCATCCCCGCCGCGCGCCGGCCGCCTGATAGGCCGGGGCCGCCGATCGATGCCGCCCGCGCCGCCGCCACCGCCGCTGCCGCCGCCGCCAGGGCCGGAGCCAGAGCACAGCCGGGTGGGCTGCGGCGGCGCGGGGATTACCCGGGAGCCCCTGGCGCAGGCAGAGGCAGGAGGACGCGGCGAAAGAAGAGGTAGATGCGGAGACGGAGCTGGATGCACAGGAGGAGGACTAGGAGGCGGCGAAAGAAGAGGTAGATGCGGAGGCGGAGCTGGATGCACAGGAGGACTAGAAGGCGGCGGATGAAGAGGCAGATGTGGATGCGGCGGGGGCGGAAGAGGAGCTGGATGCACAGGAGGAGGACTAGGAGGCGGCGGAAGAGCCAGATGCGGAGGCGGAGCTGGATGCACAGGAGGAGGACTAAAAGGCGGCGGAAGAAGAGGCAGACGCGGATGCGGCGGTAGCGGAAGAGGAACTGGATGCACAGGAGGAGGAGTAGAAGGCGGCGGAAGAAGAGGCAGATGCGGATGCGGCGGTGACGGAAGAGGAGCTGGATGCACAGGAGGAGGACTAGGAAGCGGCGAAAGAAGAGGTAGATGCGGAGGCGGAGCTGGATGCACAGGAGGAGGACTAGAAGACAGCGGAAGAAAAGGCAGATGCGGATGCAGCGGTGACGGGAGAGGAGCTGGATGCACAGGAGGAGGACTAGGAGGCGGCGGAAGAAGAGGCAGATGCGGAGGCGGAGCTGGATGCACAGGAGGAGGACTAAAAGGCGGCGGAAGAAGAGGCAGACGCGGATGCGGCGGTGACGGAAGAGGAGCTGGATGCACAGGAGGAGGACTAGGAGGCGGCGGAAGAGGCAGATGCGGAGGCGGAGCTGGATGCACAGGAGGAGGACTAGAAGGCAGCGGAAGAAAAGGCAGATGCGGATGCAGCGGTGACGGGAGAGGAGCTGGATGCACAGGAGGAGGACTAGGAGGCGGCGGAAGAAGAGGCAGATGCGGAGGCGGAGCTGGATGCACAGGAGGAGGACTAAAAGGCGGCGGAAGAAGAGGCAGACGCGGATGCGGCGGTGACGGAAGAGGAGCTGGATGCACAGGAGGAGGACTAGGAGGCGGCGGAAGAGGCAGATGCGGAGGCGGAGCTGGATGCACAGGAGGAGGACTAGAAGGCAGCGGAAGAAAAGGCAGATGCGGATGCAGCGGTGACGGAAGAGGAACTGGATGCACAGGAGGAGGAGTACAAGGTGGAGGAAGAAGAGGCAGATGCGGATGCGGCGGTGACGGAAGAGGAGCTGGATGCACAGGAGGAGGACTAGGAAGCGGAGAAAGAAGAGGTAGATGCGGAGGCGGAGCTGGATGCACAGGAGGAGGACTAGAAGGCAGCGGAAGAAAAGGCAGATGCGGATGCAGCGGTGACGGGAGAGGAGCTGGATGCACAGGAGGAGGACTATGAGGCGGCGGAAGAAGAGGCAGATGCGGAGGCGGAGCTGGATGCACAGGAGGAGGACTAAAAGGCGGCGGAAGAAGAGGCAGACGCGGATGCGGCGGTAGCGGAAGAGGAGCTGGATGCACAGGAGGAGGACTAGAAGGCGGCGGAAGAAGAGGCAGATGCGGATGCGGCGGGGGCGGAAGAGGAGCTGGATGCACAGGAGGAGGTAGAACAGGACTAGGAGGCAGAGGCGACGGCGAAAGAGGAATCAGCTAAGGAGAAGGCAGTTGAAGCGACGGTGGTGACGGCGATGGTGGCGGTGACAGTGACGGTAATGGTGGCGACGGCGGAAGAGAATGGAGATTAAAGTTGAGGTAACAGTTGGAGGCGCTGGAGGTGAGGGTAGAGGTGAAGGCAGGGGTGGCGGTGGCGGCGGGGGTGGGGGTAGAGGCAGGGATGGAGGTAGAACCGGGTGTGGAGGTGGAAGTGGGATTGGAGGCGGAGGCAGGATGGAGTTGGCGGCGGGGATGGAGGTGGGGGCAGGGGTAGAGGCGGGGGTTGAGGTGGAAGCAAGGGTAGAGGTGGAGATTGAGGCGGAATGGAGGTGGAGGCGGGGGTAGAAGTGAAGGCAGGGGTGGAGGGGGGTATAGGCAGGGGTGGGGACAGAGGAGGGGGTGGGGGTAGAGGCAGTGATGGAGGTAGAGGCGGGGGTGGATGTGGAAGTGGGGGGGAGGCGGAGGCAGGGGTGGAGGGGGTGGCGGGATGGGAGGCGTGCATGGAGGCGGAGGCAGGGGTGGAGGTGATGGCGGGATAGGAGGCATGCATGGAAGCGGAGGCGGGGTGGAGGTGGAGGCGGAGGCTGAGGTGGAAGCGGCAGGAGGATGCAGAAGCGGAGCGAAGGCTCGGACGGAATGCGCCTCCAGCCACACCCCCTCTCTCCTCCCTTCTCCGTCTCGATACTAACACAGTTGAAGGATTCCTGTTAGAAGTACTCGATCAAGCATGCGTCCGGTAATTGATTCAGTACGTGCTTCCCCGAAATCTTGTATCATTATATTAAATGCTTTCCATGAATCTGGCTTCGATTTGTCAAAGGCGCAAATTTAACCTGTTCCTTTGAATTTGTTTAGAATGACAGCTCAACCTGAACGTATCAGTGCCTTTCAAAAAGTATTTCAAGAGTATGCAAAAGCCATTGCTTTTTGTGCACTTTACTAAGAGCTTAATTTGTTTTGTTTTTATTTACGAATGTAAAGTGATTTTGCCGTTTTTATTTTTTTGTTATAAAGCTACGAAGGTAAAGTCACATTTATGTGTTCACGACAAGGGGATAATTTTTTTCACGACATTTAATCACACTGAGGCGGAAAAGATGAAGCTGAAGGTGTGATTGGCTTATCAAGTTGTGATGATAGGAGATCAGGCAATATGTAGTAAATATCAAGGTAGAGAAACTGTACGATCCAAGTCTGATATGCGACCCTCTCCATTACGTGATTTGATGTGGATTTGATTCACCCTTTTTTTTTGCGTTGTTTGATGTGGATTTGAACTCCGCTACAGGTGGGTGGAAGGAGGTGCAACCGATCGTGATGTTTTTGTCATCTCGAACAACAATTTAAAAATGTTTTTGTGTATTAATAACAACAAACAATGGAGATACGTATGTGCATATGTATGTCATTTATTGCCGTTTTTCACTAATGTTGATACATTTTGAAGTCAAACTACGGAAGAGTAAATTATTCCCAATATCATTTCAACATTGTAAGTGATTCAATCTTGCGTAAATGGCGGACATTTGTCAAATGTGCTGAAGTAAGTATTATGAGTCCTTTTTGCGTGCCGTTTACGTGCATGTTCATTTAAGATATCATATCGACGACATTGCATGTTTGAGAATTAATATGAGGGATATGTGGGAATGACTAGAACATTTTTATCTCATTGGAGTTTGACAAGTTCAATGTCAGTTTCTCGACCCCTAAGCAATGCTTTCCATTTGTATTTTATACTTATAAGGAGAGCATATTAACTTTGTTTAATGAATTATCATATTTTTTCTTTTTGACTGATTATGTTGAGGTACCATGTGAATGTGTACACTTATCAAGGTAACATGTGAATGTTCATTTTCAATGTAAGGAATGAATAAATTTACTATGACATTACGTTTAGGATAATTTGCCATACTGTTTTGTAATATCAACGCTACATGCAAACAAGGAATGAAAGTGATATTTTAGATAATGTATACATCCTTTCTTTTATGCATACAAACACTTTAAAGCTATAATATCACCATGCAAAAGTGAGGCAAAATGAAGAGATTTTAATTTTCCAAAGAAAGGTGAAGATGTTTCGAACACAATTACAAATGCGATGATCGACGTCTTTACGTACTGGGACATTCAGGGAATCAACTGATGTCACTGCAGTCCCTGTGATCTTGGTTCGAATCCCGACGGTTACAGGATTTCCGACACTAGCTTGTCAACTAGGTCGAATTCAGTCGATGTCTGGAGGAGAATTCTAGCGGCCGACTGATTTGCTCGGTAGTTTTCCGTGTTTTTTCCGATCAACACCAAGCGAATGCCGGAGCAGTACCCTAACAAATGGGCCACGGACCGCGTGCGATCTTTTCTTCCTCCTTTTTGTCCTATCCTCTCCCCTTACACTTACACTAACATACACTACACTACCCCACCGCCGGGAGACCGGTCGGGAGCTTAGAGTTTGTCCCGACTGGGGCGGTGTCCCGCTGGTGGGAGATACCTGGTTGTGTTTACATGCTTGATATTTTATTTGTAACGAAGAAAGTACCACCATAATAAAAACCTCTAATAATTTCCACATAAATTAAACATTATTCAGGCCAAAGTGACCATGAGTGAAAAATAAAATCGAGTTTTCGTCGGTAAATGAAGTCTATATGATTTTAGTATTATCCAATTAGATAATAATAGTTTTGTTAGTTGTTATATTACACCATACTTGATACATTATATTCATTGTTAATTACACCATTCCATAAAAACATTTCAATTGCACTGGAAGAGGACTACTGTCAAGGATATTCTTCAACTTTTCATCATCACTATATTATTATTATTATTATTATTATTATTATTATTATTATTATTATTATTATTATTATTATTATTGCATTTACAGGAGTACCTCGGTTCAATGTGTGCATGTGGTGCTTGTTAGTGTTCATGCATTTGTGAAGTAATCTACGAAGTATTTTTCTAGTTTAAGAAATGGATCCAGCTCACAACGATCTAGAAAGTGCTATTGAAACTAGAACTAGCCGTTTGCATGTATTTTCCATACATTTTTGACCTTACCGGGTAAAAAATAGAAATCTCCTTCCAGCGAGTGCACATCCGCCCGGCATCTATTATGGAACAGTTTATCGGAAGACCGCTACTCGGTGTGACCTCCTCCACCAAGTCGGCACCTTCCCTCTTGTTTACTCTTGGAAGAGTTATCGTGGCGCCACAGGCAGAAGGAAAAATATCCGGCGGTGGCTGCAACCTTGAGCGTCGCGGCGCCGCCGGAGGCGATTGCGCCGCCCCCACCGCCGCCGCCGCCGCCACTACCGCCGCCGCAACCGCCGCCGCCGCCGCCACCGCCACCGCCACCGCCACCGCCACCGGCGCCTCCGCCGCCGCCACCGCCGCCGCCACCGCCACCGCCACCGCCACCGCCACCGCCACCGCCACCGCCACCGCCACCGCCACCGCCACCGCTACCGCTACCGCCACCGCCACCGCCACCGCCACCGCCACCGCCATCGCCACCGCCACCGCCAACGCCACCGCCACCGCCACCGCCACCGCCACCGCCACCGCCACCGCCAACGCCACCACCGGCATCACCGCCTCCGCCGTCACCGGCACCGCCACCGCCGTCACCACTGCCGCCGCCGTCGCCACCGCCACTGCGTCCCGCCGCCATCACAGCCACTGCCACTACCACCCGCTCCGCCACCCCCTCGGCAGCCACCATCACCATCACCGCCACCACCAGCGTCTCCACCAACACAGCACCGCCGCCGTCGCCGCGTGCGGAAGCGACGCCGGCGCAGCGAAGCTATTTGCGTCGCGCCCAACGCCCCGCGGAAGCGGAAGTGCGAGCGCCAGCGATGGCGGTGCCGGCGGCGGCGGCGGCGACGGCGACGAAAGCCCGCAACGCACGTGCGCCCGCTCTTAGCTGCATGTGCGGAAATCAGTGGCCGATTCTCCGATACACCAGGGATACCGCCGGTATACCTACTAATTCGAAATGTATAAGAAATATTTCGTAAGGATGGTAATCCTCTAAAAAGTTATTGAGATTTTGAAAGATTTAAAACAGATGCGAACAAATAACTCTGATTTGCTACCGAGAGACAGTCAGTCTGCCACATCCGTAAGCGCTGTTAAGTGTGGTAGAGTGAGAATTTTCAAACAGTTCTTATTGCTGTCCAGAAAATTCGCAAGCGCAGGAGTAGGCACCGCATATCAACCGCGATAACCTAGGACTCCTCGCGTTTCAAGGTTGTGGAGGGAGGAGGATGCGCGTCTGGAAGGCCGGTAGGCACCGCAAAATATTGCGGTGGACAGTCCTCTGGTCGGTCGTAAGTAACGCTTCTCTCAAGTTTTTACGAAAATAGTGTGTTAATGATCCATAAGTTAATGGTTTGTTTAATTGCAATATAGAACGATTACTAAGGAGGGAGTTTTATAGTATTAGAATTTCAGAACAGCTCAAAATAAAAGACAACGGTAGAAGTGGCTCCCATAAAGTGCGGTATATTCGAAATAATGTTCAGGATTCGCCACTGGCGGAAATGCGTGGCTCTGCCCAGCGCGCTCTGGACGGTAGGTCACGGACGGACAGACAATACGGACGGGATTTTTTAAAAAAATTGGTTGCGTTGTTTCCCACAAGGGTTCACACATTCCGTCGGGGTGGGAATGAGACGACGTGAACCTTCTGCCGTTTGCTCGAAGTCCGTAGAAAACTTCTTTTGAACGTTCCGATATCCCGTACTTTCTTACCGATGACTTTAACCACTAGTACACGCACCTGCAACGGGTCCGGACGAGCTTTTAGCCATTTCAGTTGAGCAGGTATGTGGTTCGAACATGGATGTGTCAAATTTAATAATTTTGTTCCAGAATTGCTTTATGCGGTTTTACATATAGTTTGAACGTAGTACATCTGCTACACATTAGACTAATTTGAAGAAAAGGAAAAGAGTTTCCCCACACAGTGGTTCTTGTTCTATTTCCGTGTAATTGTTTTTATTTTTAACAATCAAATGATATTTTACAAATAGCGTGGAGTTCTCTTGCCTTCAATAAACTGCTAATTCTTAGGTCCTATTGGTTCTCTCAAATGCTTCCCTCATTGCAGTTCGTCATTCGAATTATTAAATAAACCTTTAAATTTATCTTGAGACATCCTAAAGTATTTAAAGATCAACTTATTGTAACCTATAGTATTGCTGGCGTCGCGACGCCGAACCAGCTACCGACGCGTCGGTAGCCGAATTGCTTAACCTCTCTGCGTGAAGTCACGGAGGTTGAGGAACTCGAGATACCGCGGATTCTAGTATGGGTGACCGTCTGGGAACCCTGGGGATCTAAACACGCCGAGCCCCTGCGCGAAATAATAAAAGGTAATGACAGACGAGTGTAGCTCATCGGAGGATTACTCCACGTTCGACTCCTCTACGAATGGTTAAAGAACGTTACGAAAACTGTAACATAATTGTTCAAAAAAGAAAGACTTTTTCATCTATAACTATGATTGGATATGCTAACCCAATTCATTGATGATCATCGATGGCAACACAAAACATCGATGATAAAAAAACGTCGGCTGCAAAAATCTTTGTTAAATACATCGATCATTTTGTAAAAACGTCGATGTCTTGAAATCATCGACATCGATGTCGCAGCCCCACTTGAAACCACGTTCTAATCGAGTGATCCGAACCTACTTGTTTACTATTGACACTATTTTACCCTGTACGAGGGATAAAATTGATTTATTAGTGATTCTGAGCGCGTCAACAGCCAAGGTCAGTAGTCCCGTAAGTATTGTGCATGTTGCATGAGCATGCGGGAGGACGCGGTGATCTTCTCCATCTGGATGGCGACCTACGCCGGCTTGTGGGGATTTTCCTCAACCAGGTATCTCCCAACAACGTGGCACCGCCTCAATCGGGACAAGCTCAAAGCTCCCGACTGAGCTCTCGACTATTGTGATGTACATGTAAGTGTCAGTGTGTGTAAGTAAGGGATGAGAATTCGATAAGGAATAGGAAGGAAATATCGCGCGCGGTCCGGGGCTCGTTTGTTAGAGTACTGCTCAGGCATTTGCCTGGTGTTGACCGGAGAAACTAGGGAAAACTACCGATTGGAGTACCCGGCCTCTAGAATTCTCCTCCAGACAGCGACTGAATTTGACCTAACTATACTGCGGTTATCAGCTGTTTTGCTGCGTTTGAAGGATATCAGCTGTTACAGTGTCATCCAATGGGAAGGCTGAACGCCACCATTATGATGTCACTGTAGTGATGTGGAAGGTCCCGATTGGACAACACCGTAACAACTGATCAAATGTCAGCAGCAGCAAAGTAAAAACCGTAGTGTCGAAAATCATGCCACCGTTGGGACTCGAACTCTGGAACTCGCGGCACAACATTGACATCGAGAGATAATCATTTCCATTCCAACGCAGTTTCCTCCTCCAACCGTTAGTTAGTTAATGCCTTATTTTACGTGGCGAGACTCGGGCCATTAGGCCCGCTCTTCCATCTAACCACGCAAATTTCACTACGCTCCTTTCACCACCCAGCGGAGAAAGGAGGTATTATCTTGGGCGATGAAACAGGCGGAACTCAATTTTGCTCAGAGGCTTCATTTAGGCTTGAGGATATTTTACATGCAGTAAATCTACTACGTGGGACAGCCGGCTTTTCTTCCCCTCCGAAGGAAGGCGTACGAAGGATTTTTTCGCCCTTAATAATCCACAGCTTCGATCGGGTATGAACCCGCAAACTCGGGTACAACAGTCCGATACGCTAACCGTTATTCCACCGAATCCGTAACCACCGAATCCGTCTGTTTACATTAGTGACCCTTCGTCGCCTAAGCATCAAATCATTTCCCAGAGGGCTTCAAAACTCTCCACAGGGGCCCGTTCCGGAGGACGGAAGGCCTACTGCGTGAGGATGCAAACATAAACAAGGAGGCCCGGCGCCTCCGCCTCCGCCGTCTCCTATCAGGCAGAGGAGGGGCGGCGGAGGAATGCGCACAAAACAGGCTCCAAAGGGCTCGTTGCTGCCGCCAGGCCACCCGGCGCGCGACAAGACGAGACGCAACCCGACGTCCGCCACTGTGGGTGTGATTGGCGACCTAAAAGTACAACCACCTATAGGTAGAATCACCTATAATTTTTTATAGAACGCGGGCTCGCCGAAGCCTGCTTCCGCTGGTGATAAACAGCGCTTCTCGTCCACCTATGAACGATTACAACGTTAAATACGTTGATACTTCGTCAGGTGTGACGCTGTCCTCCAATCGGGAGCTTGAACGTTACTACACTGACGTCATTATGAACTTCAAGCAACCTATTGGATGACAGCGTGACAGCGGGCAGAAGGTCAATGGACTTAATATTTTATTCGAAAAATATGGAGTACACAGAGCACGCCGATTCGACAGTGGGTCGGAATATACTTGTTCTTGCTAGAACTTCACTTCCAGTCGTGTGCGAGGAAGAGTGCGGACTGCGGACCATGGATTTATCGAAATTATTTCCAATGAGTCAATAAGAAAATGCATTGTCTTTAACAAGTACAGTGCATCAAAACATGTAATCAGAGAATGTGAGTACTACAGAATGCATTTTTGGAACATTATAATAGACAATATTAAACTAAAATGAATAGAGTGAAAAGTAAAAAAGTCGGACTAAGGGTTGCAGAGGTAATGATGTCAACTTCATGTTATCCGCCAATTTTAATGACGTCTCAAAACAATCCCAGCCACAAAATTTCATGACACCCTGCTCTTTGACGTCCTCAAAAAAGTCATACCAACAGAACAAAACGAGTTGTTGCAGTGCATTTTGCACAGCTTGAATGTCGCAGCGTGGTGACTTACAGAAAGCATACAGATCAGTCTGCATGCCTTCTACACGAAAACTTCAGTTTGACTCTAGCGCCTCTAGCGGCAGAATAGGTCAGTAAAGGATTTGTTTACGGCAGAAATCGTCCATCCATTTTAATTTTGTTGTAGAGTAAGGTGCGATTAGTAAGATTTTGGGTATTGATGTGACAGATTCGACGTCTCAGATATTCTGTTATAAGTTTATTTTACTGACACGAGTCCATATGAAGTCACTGAATCTTACTTCTGAATCCAAGACTTCACTCATTCGGAGAGTTTTTTCTGCGCATCGACTAAAGCCGTTGGAGCCGCAACCATGTTTGTAGCAACAACAATAACAGATGTTCTATTTTTTTCTTTTTGGTTTAATAATACTTCGAAAATCTCACATGCGAAGAACGCACGTCCACGTATTCCACCAGTAAATGTATTCGAGTGGCACATTGCCTTTTATGTTACGGCAGAGCCCATGGTGGTGACTTGTGCCAACTCGTATAGAAAACGTACTGATTGTGTAAACACGACTTTCGGCACTGTGTTCTTCTAGTGAGGGGTCCTGAAGTTTCTGTCTGGTTTCTATATGAGAATCTGCACGAATATGTACCGTTTATAAAGGCCTTAACATCGAAGCATGTCATATGGTGTTACCGAGACTGTCCCACCCGGGTTGTTCCTACCTCGCTGGGAGGGCCTTGCGCCTACCTCATAAAACATTTTTTAGTCTCTGCGCATGCGCCAACTCGAAATGGAACTCGATGTGTTAGCGGGCCCCACCAAACCCCTCTTTTCTCCCAAATTTAGCGGGGGACTTATATCGCATCTAATGGTAATCGATTATTCTACCCGAAATCATCGTCAGGTATAATTCATTGGATACGTAGTAAAGGCTTCCTAAGAAATAGGCAAAGTATCAGTGAAAGTCTGTGAAAAGTGCGTAGAGAAATCATTGGTTAGGTCAAGATGAATTACTACCGGAGAAGAAGGAATGTTATTAAAAATGAAATCAAATGAATCATTTCTAGTAAGTGGGTCAAATGATATAAATCGGTATTCTTAAGAAGCAATTATGTAATTGCATAGTGTTTCTTGACTTGCTTACAAATTGACCAAAAGTTTGGATTGTCTCTAACTACACCCATGAACTGTGAAGCACCTCTCTAGTATAAATGTATTATGAAATCTGAATACTGAAGAGGTCTTCTGTAATTTTACTTCCATACAGATATTCCAAATTTAGGTTTCTTAATCCTAAAACACTAAAACGTTATAATTTTGAAGGCTACCATGGGGTCAATGGAATTTTGAATCCTGTATTCAATGAAAGTGGATCTTGTCGCACTACATTGTGTGAATCTTAACATATGTAGTTCGTCAGTGTAGGTTATGTCAATTTGGCACATTATTTGTGTGGAGAAAGTAAACAATTCTAAAATATTACTGAAGAAATGAATACTTTGGCTAACAAAATGAATTACGGAAGAAAAATATTTGTGTTTCTCACTTTCATTCTGATCTTGTTCTTTTTGTTGTATAATACATTTCATATTTAAATCCACATACGTATTTCATTTCTGTTTTACGTATTTTATATAAGAATGCTAGTATTAATATGTAAATATGTGAGATCTGTGTACAAATTTTAATGCTTATTTTATTTATTATCAAATGTATAAATGCATGTAATAAAAATTTACACAAGTCCCAAATAAAGCGTCATGAACAGCACAGAACATATGGCAATTTCACTGCAGCAGCACTCTCTGTTGCCACGATTTGGAACTTCTTCCATTGCGACTTATGCGTTTCGACCTAAACGTGCAAAAGCTCTCTCTCAATTTCTCCTGTTATTGATATCATACTGCTTTCGATTGCTTTAACGTTCGAGGGTGCACAGACTCCCTAGAGTCACACGTGCTGCTCCACCCGAACTTGCCACCCCGGTTGCGCTGCCAGGTTCGTCACCCGCGTGCCACAGCGCTTTCAATGGGGTTGGGTCACCCGGGTAGTGCTACCCAGGCTGCGTCACCAGTTGTCCAAAGAATACAATTCATCGAAGTGCGTGACAATTTGGATAATCGCAGACTGGTGATTGTCCGATTCGTCACACTTTATCGAAACCCTTCATTTTGTTTCAACCGTATTTACCCACAAGGATGTGAGCTTAATCTATGGAAAGGCAACCGAAACAACCTTTCTGATTCTCTTAGAGAGACCGTCCAGGTGACAGCGGGTATAAGAAGCCGCCTATACATTAGTTTCTGAAATGATTTTGCCGACATGCGAGTGGAACTCAATAAGTGTTTTCCTAGATTTTGTTATTAATGTTATGAAGGCAGGGATGGATCTTAGTCACGTGAGCCTGACTTACTCTTTCAGTGGTCTCCAATATAAAATTTATGCAGTGAACACACCTTTTGCGGCTCTTACACGCGACCAATCTTTATAAATGAGGTAACTAAAGAAAGATAATTTCACAAAGACGTGACGAATTTTACTTTGATTTTAAAAATATGATAGATTTGTTTCAAAAAAGCAGCTAAATATTCGTGTTAAATGCAACCCGCAACACTCAGCAGCATTTTTTAATCTGTATCATTAAATAATGCCAAAACGAAGCGTTCTAGAGCCTTAAAAGCTAAAATTTTGAGGCCAAAGACCTTAAAGAAACGTTTCTAACACCATAATCTACAGGATCAGATCTTCCTGAACATTTCATTACATTATTGCTGGTCCGGTGCTACTCGATATTACCCCATCTGCTCACAGACGTGCAGAATCTGCAACTGAATGTGGAATTAAACCAATTACTTTGTATTCTATGCTATTGAATTACACGGGTATACCTTTCTGCTCGGTAATAAAGTTAAGTAAGAAAAGTTTGTATTGGCAAGGGTATATTGTATTGTTATCAATTCTAATGAGACATGCAGAACAAGTGACAGAGGATAAGAGGGTCTTGTAGAAGATCTATTACAGGCTTAATATGGAAATGAAATATTAGGAAAGTTTTAACATGCGAGAATTCTCGCAAGGGTACCCTAGTGACATATTGATGTAATGAATTTAAGAGAAAAGTGAATGAAATTGTCTAATTCTGTACTTTTACTTAAAGGTCATCGAGACTCTTTCCACAGATTAATATTGCATGTTCACCACAATGGAAGTAGCACAAAAACATCGCGAGGCCAAAGAACGAAGAGGCGGGCAAAGAGCAACATAGAATATTACACAGATGTTGACAGAATAAAACAAACTAGAAGACATGATGTCGCTGCAGAGAGAATGTATATTACAGAAGCACGATCTAAAAACAAGAACTCAATTTGCTATACAAACAATTACATTATAGAACGGTGATCTTTCTCCAAGTAAATACATTTTATTTTCTTATGAAAAATAACACGAGCATTTACACTGTTACGTGAATCAAACGAATAAAAAAAGGTCTCAAAAAGTCTTTTCAGTGCTACATCAAGCGTTAATATTTCGTGAATTCTAATAAATGAGACATTGTGAACGATGTGCATGGAGTTTCTGAAGAAATTAGATGAGTTTCTGAAGAAATTAGATGGAGGTGGCGATGACCATCCCCTACTGGATGGCGAGATCTACACATCGGCTGGCGGAGTTTTCCCCATCCAGATATCTCCCACCAGCGGAGCACCGCCTCAGGTGGGACAAGCTCTAAATCCCCGACTATTCTCCCGACAGGTGTGCTAGTGAAGTTCATGTAAGTGTGGGTGTGTGTAAGTAAGGTGAGGATAGGGCAAACTGGAGAAAGGAAAGATCGCGCGTGGTCTGTGGCCCGATTTTTAGAGTACTGCTCCGGCATTCGCCTGGTGTTGATCGGAAGGACCTCGGAAAACTACCGATCAAGGCAGCCGGCCGCTAGAATTCTCCTCCAGACAGCGGCCGAATTCTACCTATGTAGCTAGTATCGATAATCCTGCCATCGGGATTCGAACCCGCAACCGATGCATGGCACCGGCGCCCCCGAAGTCAAGGACCCTGATAGAAGTCATTCCCGACCCCCAATAAAGATGGTAAGGACAATGAGGGACCCCATTTTTGTAAACGCCCGCCATCAATTTTTCCCTCTTTTCCCAGCACCTTTCACTTTTCGTTGCCTGAGAAGGCATAGCCCGGTTCCATCCCGTTTCGTTCATCCGGTGTTTCAGAGGGAGTCAATACTGTAGTTAAGTTCTTAAGTAGCGCAAAGATATTCTCGCACCAGTCCAGAGAAAACTTCGGACACAGGTGAACATGGTCGAATCTTCAGAATTGTGTTCTTACCTCAGCGAGGTAAGAAGACGCTCGTGATAGTTGATTTCATGTTTTGTTTCTATGAACTTTTAAGCAATGGTTTGCAACGTAGGCAGTGCTCTAAAAGGACATGAAAATGTTACTTGAAAACAGAAGTGGATAAATTGTAATCGATCAATGATATTCTAAGCAGATCACGGGAAATGTAGAAATCAATCCCAAAACTAAGGAGGAAACAATGGGATGGAGTCGGGCTGTTTTGCGCTTTTGGAGTGGACGGTAAACGGGTCACGGAAAGTTAACTGTGGGATGCAGTCGGTATACACTATTTGAACTTTCTGCATCAGGGTCCTCGAGAACATACCTACGCCAGTGATTTAAACCTTTACATTCTTATTTTGCATAATCCGCTGGATATGGCATAGAACTATGCAGACCCAAATCCTTCAATTTACTTGTATGTTTTCATCTTTAACATAATTTGTTCTCCGTTTCTGCAGTAAATGTTTGTATTTCAATAACAAGTGAAAATAAAGCGACTTTTATAGAATATATCGTCACAATGCCGAAGGAAAAGTTAATTTTCATAATAGCCTCTTCGCAAAATGAGTCATGCGTTAACATTAGCAAAAGGTCACTAGTTGAAATTTCATGAGTAGTATCGGAAGTTTAGACATTGAAAATTCGCCTTTAAAGCGCCTAAAAAACATAGAATAGACATTTCCCTAAACACTCAATGTCTATTCATGAGCCTTTAATATCTCAGCTCATGATTTCGGTAGCTGAAATTTCATGAGCCTTTAATGTCACAACACATACTACTCCGTATTTTGAAAAGAATCTATTGACCAAGTTCGATGTTTACATCACAAAGATAAATCTAAAGTGAGAACGGTATTGATTGACAGGTGTCCTCAGCTCCTCACTTCCTGGTACAATCGCTGACAAGGCCACTGTCGTTATCCACAATGAAAATTACATAAACGTTCCCAGAAACCTATCATACGTAATTGCAATCAACAGTGTTGATTACAATTACGTCAGAAACATTTTCTTACGTAATTGCAGTCAACAGTGCCATCCTTCAAGGAACTTCTTCGTGGTCGCCGCATAGAAAACTAGCAATATTCTGAAGAGAACTCTAACAATAATATTAGTTGGCACAGTAACATTCAATTGACGCTCATTTTCTTCATTCGAGTTCCTCCTCCTTGCCCTGCGCTGAACAGCACGGACCGATGAGAAAATTAGGACCATCTCCAAGCGACACGTAGCACTTTCCCAAGAATGTAGCTCTTTCCATCGTCTTCAAATTTATTCAAATTCCCTTAATAGTTATGTTACGTTGGTCTGCGCGTTTAGTAATAGTTTTCGTGATATGCTGTTATTTTTCTGTAAATTTTGGCTTTTTCTTTGGTTCAACGATTATGATGTACGGTTATATATGTTTACACATTATAATACTTTGTTTATAAATTATTATTAATATTATTATTGCTATTATTATTGCTATTATTATTGTTATTATTATTGCTATTATTATTATTATTATTATTATTATTATTATTATTATTATTATTATTATTATTATTATACTCTTTATACGACTTTCTTTAAATCATCTGTCAGAATTTTTGGTAAGGTTAAAAATCAGGGGAATCCAAGACGGCCCAAATCAAGGAAAACGTTGATTCTAACATAGTTATAACACAGTTATACAAAAATGCAAATTAATAAGTCCCATGAAAAGATTTACATCGTCTACATCAGGTGAGTCCAACTTACAAGGCCTCAAGGACCATTACTAAAACCTTTAACATGGTTACGAAACATTTTCGTATCATCGTATTTTGAATTTCTGAATTTATTAGAAAAAATATCCTTAACTCTAAACTTAACCTATTTTTACATTAAAGGAGGTGCTGACCACGGCAAGGTGCTTGCAATAGGTGCACATTTCTCTCGCCCGACATCGATGTTAGGGAATTTCCTTTTTGGCTAATAGCGTTTCGCGGGCCACAATAAACGGGCCTCATGAGGCCCGCGGACCACCAGTTGGATAACCCTGGTCTACATTGTCGACAAGATTCTGAAAGGGATCGGGAACGTGGTACATTTGCGATGAACGATATGCAAAACCTGAGTTTTTGCTTAAACAAAAACATTTCGTGTATAAATCATAATATCCATTAAGAATACATTAAACGAGTAATAGTCATTCTCTTTCAACTCTACCCACGCATTAATGATGAAACTATGCCCACTTCGGATAAACATTTTCAATCATGAAAATTCAGGTACATAAGATACGTATGTATGTGTAACGTAGTATACGGTTTTCATCAAATTCTATATGAGTAACATATTTCAAGCAGAGTATTAAAGGTATATTATAATACATACGTCTGTTTATTTACTCAAAGTATGAATGATATCCTGATAATACAAATTCATCTAATGCCCTTAGCAATAAACTGGTACTTACGGATCAAGGTCAAGTGTGTGTGTGTGTGTGTGTGTGTGTGTGTGTGTGTGTGTGTGTGTGTGTGTGTGTGTGTACGTGTGTACGTGTCATCCTTGAATCTGGAAATTCTTCGTCCATAACACACTCCTTTCATTTTGCCATCCGCATAAATGCAGTAATTACTAATATTCAATAAAAGAGATAATTGATCATAAAATATAGTTATTTGAAAGTCTCATATCTAAAAAATCGTCATTTTTGAGTTAATGGAAGAAACGTGTTTTACGAACAATTTACTTATAATAGTCAATATTTCAATAAGATAGTTCAAAAGAGAGCCGGGATAGAGACAAAAAAATCTTATCTTTGATAGCGAAATAAATAACTCCGCCCAGATTAAAATCGTTCTTCTGCACAATGTCACTTTTTGAGATGTGTCATATTTCAATGCGCCCGATGGTATAACAAGATATAATTAAAAAAACTACATGTATCTTTTTTTATAAAGCAAGGACTTGTTCTTCATATGTCGCCATTCGCAATTACCTGAATCTGTGTGACATTGGTCACTGTGAGCCGGCGACGCATGAAATGGCTGTTTACTCTGGTTGACGAAGCGGTCCTAGTTAAGGGCTTTGGGGAGCGAGGCGAAGCGGGGGCAGGCGGAGGACAGGGGGCGTGGCTGGGTCGCGAGCCATGCCGAGCAGCGCTGCGATTCCCTGACCGCCTGCTCTGACCTCAGCCGGAAAGACAAGGTACGCTGCCTGTCACTTCGCACAGCCGGAGTGGACTAGTACTTGGCGCTTGGGTCATTTCCATCTGCAGTGTTTAACTTCATGTGATTCGAGTCATCTTTGAGAGTTTGTTATAATTCTATGTTTGTTACAGGCCCCAGTTTGTACCAGGTTTCACTTTGTTATAGTCCCAGTTATAACGAGAAACGAAAAGAAAAGGTCGTTCCATTTATTTATATTAAATAATCTCTTAATTTCTTCTCTGATCTGCAAGTTAAATATTGTAACAAACCCTTTCTGTCGTATTTTCCACTTAGTTATACATGAGAAACTTCATGGTTCCAAATAGTTGCCATGACAATGCATGATTATGCAATTTTAGGGATTAACCAATACAGCTCTCTCGCCCTTCCCTACGAAATGAGGTGACATTAAATACGCTTCAAATTGCTATGGAATGGAAATGGAATTGGATGAGATGGGATTGGTTGGGATGGGTTGGGGTGGGATGAGATGGGATGAGACGGAATGTGACGGGATGTGACGGGATGTGATGGGATGAGACGGGATGAGACAGGATGTGACGGGATGGGATGGGATGAGACGGGATGGAATGGAGTGGAATGAAAAGGAAAGGAGTGGAATGGAATGTGATGGAATGGAATGGTATCGGATGGGATGGGATGGGATGGGGTGTGATGGGATGGGATGGGTGGGGGTGGGGTGGGTGGGGTGGAATGGAGTGGAATGGGATGGGATGGGTCGAGATGGAATGGGATGGGATGGACAGGGATGGGGTCGGACGGGTTTGAACAAAGTGGAGCGGTGTGTTCGAGAGGAAAGAAGCAGGCCCGGTGTGTGTGTGTGGAGGGGTGTTAGTGGAGAGACGGTGCGATGGACAGACCAAAACCAAGCGGAGAAAAAAAGGGCTGTGCGGTCCGGAGAATGACTGGGAAGGAAAGTGCGTACGTGTTTGCATGCTGGCCCACTCGCGTCCAGAAGCAGCGTTGGCAAGTTTACGCATCCGGCTGCTTCCGATTCGGCGCCTGCGTCGGCTCGCGCCTCATGGGCCTCGACCCAAAAGATAAGGGCCTCCGCCCCGCCACCCCGCTCCGCGCCGCACCGCGCCGGCTGCGCTGCTCGCCGATGATGAAACACACTCCCTCCCTCTCTCTCTCTCTCTCTCTGTCTCTCTCTCCCTCTCCCTGTCCCTCTCCCTCTCTGCCCCCCTCTCCCTCTCCCCCTCTCTCTCTCTCTCAAGTGCAAGTCTGTTTTTTGTCTCGAATTCCCACCACTCAAAACGGATGCGAGATCGACAACCATCGCAAAAGATCGATGTTTGAAAACATCGATATTCAAAATAAAAACATCGATGTTAATAAGAGGGAGTTTGTGCACCCTCGAACGTTAAAGCAAACGAAAGCACCATCGATCGTCTGCCCATACGCAGATTAAGTGTCGCATCATTTTCGTGCATCTGCGCATGCGCAGAAGATCGAGATTTTCTCGCAGAAGATATGAGATGCGCAGAAGATCGAGATTTTTTTGTCAAATATTATTCAAGGTCAGATGCTCAATTGCTTAGGACTAATATCAGTTTTCAGCTACACACCTCAGGGTGGAGGATGATCATTAAACCGACATTGAGCAGTAAACTGGCTTGATTAATGTGTCGCGACTCTCATTCCTACTCAGGGATACTATGGGATATCAGCGATATCATGTATACTATTAGGAAAATATCATATAGAATATAGGAGGGAAGATTTGACAGATAACATAAGCGTATTAGGATCCAAAAAGATCCGGAACGCTGATCGGTGAGAAGGCTGAAATTTGAAAAAGCCTGCTTTCCAGCCAAAACACTAATTTTTGAAAATACTGATATGTCTCATAATGATTCGGAGTGCATAGAGTATGATTGTAATCGGTTAGAAAATTCGTCCAACCAGCGAAAACGTTCACTTCGACGGTCCGAAATTGCTAAAATTGTGGCTGATTTGAAAATCACGACACCTCTTCACGACATCTCTTTGCGTCGGCCTATAGATCGGTCCATCCATTTTCACATTATCCCACCTCGGAATGTCAAGGTTTTGTCTCATTTTGAGCAAATTTTACAGGAGTTCATTTTGAAAGTTTGGCATCCAATAAATGTACGTAAAAGTGCAAGCAGAACTGTCATTTTGTTTATCGACGGTTTTATACAAGTCTAATTTAAAAACGGTTTTAGTATTTTATAGGTTTGACAAAAGGGAAGTTGAACATGTTTGAACATAATTTTTGTCAAAAAATCAGATTCATCCTTGTGATATCCGAGAACACGTTTTCTCTCTCATTGAGACTCTGAACATCTAATTCTCTTCTTTAGATTTGGATTTTTTCTCTCAACAATCTGTCTAACTTGAGCCTGATCAAGTTTCAGAGTAGTCTAAATTTTGGGAAGGGTCCAACGCTCAAGATATTTTCAGATTTTTCCAGTATGGTTTCACACATTTTCTGATTGAAGCGGTTAGGAAGAATTATATATATCATAAAACTGACTCAGTGCTGCAATCTCTTAACAGTTCGACACGGTAAACGTGGATATTTCAATTGTAAGAGTTCACGCCCTCCGTCTTGAAAAATGTGGGCTACATTTCTCAATCTCCGTTCTTCCCAATAGCGCTTCAACCAGGTACGGGCCTCGTCTTGAAATTCGCAAACGGTAAAGGAGCCCGTCCAATTGGGTGCCACACAGAAGGATACTAAATCAGAGCGTCATTCGCTTGGCGTGGTGGGAGGGTGTGTGTGTGCGTGCGTGTGTGTGTGTGTGTGTGTGTGTGTGTATGTATGAATGTATGAATGTATGTGTGTATACATGTACGTATGTATGTGTATGTGAGAGAGTGAGGGAGAGAAAGAGAGGGAGAGGGAGATAGGGAAAGGGATTCCTATCACGGGAATTCCCGTTCGTCCGTCGCATGCTGATAACACGGAATATTGCAACCCCGTAGAAGGCCATTGTAGCGCTGGTAGCTGGCGCTGTTCATTAGAAAACCTATCGCGTGTGAACTTATTAATGAAATCACATTAACGTTAAGTTGAGACTTTAACATCCTCAGAATAACCAAGCGGCGAGCGTCTATGCCAGGTTGTCACCGCCAATACGCTAAGTAGGAGAAAGCAAGAAAAGAAACTAACTTCGACGATACTGAAAATTCTCAACCATCGTTTCTTGAAACTACGATCTCTTGATTCACTGACTTTTCATTGAGACAACTGCAAACTCTATCGCACTCGATACTTTGTCACGTACCCAAAATGTAATCTTATTTTCGAAAATTTGTTGCGTTTTCGGTGATATTGCATTTCAATAAAAAAATGGAAATAAAATAAACCGGCTTCAGTGCTTCCGTAGCTACACCGCTGGGCACGCGAGGGCCTGGCGGGCGCGCCGGAAGTGCGTCGCCGGAAGCGGGCGCGCGCTATCAGGCGGTAGCGCTATCACCAGGGGACGTTTCCCCGTCGGCGGCGGCGCCTCCCCCCCCCCCTGGGGCACACCATTCTCAAACCCGCGCGCCGCGCGGAGGGCGAGTTTGGGTGATGCATGCGCCATTGTGTACGGTACATACGGCTAGCAGTCTTTGGAACTAACTAGCATTTAAAAAAATTGCTTGTGTCTGTAAAACCAATCAAGTACAGTACAATAAAACCCATCAAACCAAGCGACTTGCTTTACTACTGCATACTTCTTGTTTAAAATAATCCTTCTCTTTCAAATAATACTTGGTAGTATAATTTTTGAGTTTATTTGTGACAATAGCACCTGATACATTGTCATGCGAGACACATTTTCAAGCCTTTTATTCTTGTGTCCTTAAAAATATGACAAATATATGCATTTATGGCAGAATTTGGCCCACGTATGACCTTTCACTAAAAACTATGTAAATATGACTTTATATGCACAATAAAAATACGTTTTCCTGATCGACAATACCTGAATTCGTGCATAAATTGTTTTAAAATTCACCCGAAGGTTCAGAAAAAATATGTGACTTGTCATTAAAATCCGGGCCCTAGTAATTTTACTAGGGGGCAGATTTTAATGAAATGTTATTTTTTTCTTTTCACTTTAGAACAGTGCCGTTTAGTATAGAAATTCATTTTATGTCATAACAAAAGGAAATTACCCATTTTTATAGATCATTATTTTGCATTTTTTGTCGATTTTGACTAATAAGTCATTTTTTTACCTTTCCCCCTCACTTTTAATGCATTTTTTTGCTGATTTCATAGATTTTAATGTCATTTTTAAAGGTACTTGCTTGAAATAATATTTACGAGATGCAACAAATGTTCTACACAGAATTACTCAGTAGCCTATTCTATTTGTTCGCTCAGAAATTGTTTTGACAGACGTTGCGAGTACGCAATTCTTGTGACATATATCAGCGCCATTGCCGGTTCGGCCGATTTCGGGATAACTAAGATTTTCTGGTAAAGAACAGTGCAAACCAAGAGTTTGCGGGGCTGAGTTCACTCGAACGAATGAAAGAAGCCTCGATTACATCAGTAACGAATCCAACAGCTTGAGTTGTTCATCCGTTCTGGTTTTGATAAGATTTTTTACGTTATTTTTCTTTGGATTTAGGGCATTTTAAAGCATTTTATTAATAATTTTTGGCCACATTTTAGGTCATCAAAATCCGCCTCCTAGTAACTCCTCACTTTTTTGTCTTTCTACTTACCGATCACAAATTTGTAATCTTGGCAAATTGTCGCCGTCCTAACACAATATCCATGTTTTTCGTTACATATTTTTACATATTGAGTACTATTACGTATCTCACATATTTTGGTATTTTCACAAAATATTTTTTTGTCTATGAATTTTCTTCAATTTTATTATTTTTTATGAAAAGAAGTATTTTTAAAAAATCTGCATTTTTTTCTATCTTATTACTGCGTGCTATCTACTGCAGGGACCCTGTATGAAGACTCGTAATGTTCTGACAGTCCGGCGCGTCTGTTTCAACTATCTCAGTGGCGGGAAGTGCGCGTCAGCGACTGAGTTAATTTTCACTTTTGGTGTGAAAAGTAACACTGACGCCGTGATCGCGACCTTTAACTTTAATTTCGAATAATCAACCGCCGACATTTAACATTCAATTAGAGTTCTTCACACTGCACTGATTGTTTGCTGGACGCAGACGTCGCCAGTTTGTACGATGAACGATATTATTATATTTATTGCGTCTAGTCAGCAAAACTACGGGCCTGGATGGCAATAGATGAAGCTTCCACTACTGACGGAAAAAAATGTATGGTGCAAAGTGTGCATCAAGTTGAGCTCTCCAAATTATTTTAAGACGACTTTTTAAAATTTGTTTAGAAAAATTTTTATAAATGTAAATTTGTTTTATGTAAATCTGTGTCATAATTAGTGAATTTTAATATTATATATTATAATTAATACATATTCGCACTGTTTTCATTACACATTTATGTACATATTTTGACGTTTCATACTACATACTTTTCTAGTCTTTAGTGATTAGTAGGGGGTGGACTTTAATGAAACGTCATTTTTTTCTTTTCACTTTAAAACAATGTCTTTTAGTACAGAATTGCATTTTATGTTATAAAAAAAGAATATGACCCATTTTTATATGCCATTTTTTCGTCGATTTCGACTAAGAAGCCAGTTTTTACCTTTTTACGTCATTTTTAGAGCATTTTTCGCCGATTAATCGATTTTAATGTCATTTTTATGGTACTTGCTTCAAATAATATTTATGAGATGCAACAAAAGGTCTCCACAGAATTCCTGAGTAGCCTATTCGATTTCCTCGCTCAGAAATTATGTCAGACGTTGTATGTAATCTAAGGTCCCCGTGTCGTCACCGTCATTGTCTTTTCAGCCCATTTCGGGATTACCAAAAACAGAGATTTCCTGTTAAAGAACAGTCCAAACCAAAACTTTGCAAGCTGCGTTCACTTGAACGAATAGAAGAATCCTCGATTACATCAGAAACTTATCTAACAGCTTGAGTTGTTCACCCAAACTGGTTTTTATCACATTTATTACGTCATTTTTCATCGGTTTTAGGTCCTATTTAAAACATTTTAAATGCGTTTTATTGATCATTTTTGGCGATGTTTTAGGTAATCAAAATCCACCCTCTAGAGATCAGAGACGGGTACTCGGGGATGGGGGACGAGGGGGCCACGAGACATGCACGGAGGGATCACGAAGGGGGCCCGAAGAGAGCATGGCGGGGGCACGGCAGCGGCACGGCGCGCGAGGGCAAGGAGAGAACAGGAGCGGGGGACCGGTGCCCCCCGAAAGCGAACAGTTTTTGGGGAATTTTACTCTATTTATTGAAAATAATAGACTTTTTTTAGATCTAATAATATCCAAAGCAGTTTTCCCTTCAAGCATATACTTGTATTTCATTCGTAACAGCATTTTACAATCGTTACTACACCTTTTACTTCAAGCTAAAAATTTTAAAAATTAATTTTTAAAATGTATTAATGAGGGTCTTAATTGAAATTGCCTTCGCCCCTTGAAATACTTTCTTGATCCACCACTGTGTGGGATTCTCAGCAACCGCATCTGCATGCAATAAATGCTACTACTGTAACAAAAAGTTATTGTTGTAAATTAATCTTGGATTATTACGAAAGTGTTCGAAACGGAATAGTTTACTGTTACCTTTGATCAGTGATCACACAATATTTGCGGTGAGAATAACTTAGATTTGTTAAAAATCTTCGTTATTGTTTAATTATTTAGAATGAACCTACTGAACTGTGAATTTTTCATTATTTAGATTTGTAACGTATTTATAAAATAACAATTATTATTGTAGAGTTTCTTAATATTCTTTAATTTTTGCCGTTAATTTATAATAAACATGCATTTGTTGGACTTGGGCCACTTGTATTTTTATAAAGTTTTCACTGATTTTTATTATTGACATAAATCAGGAGCAGGACCAGCACAGTTTATCGGAGCGCGGAGCGATTGGAGATACCCGAGATTGATTGATTGATTGATTGATTTTTCGCGTTTCCGGGCGCGTCAACGGCTTTGGTCATTAGTCCCGTTAGTGTAGTGCAAGTTTCTTTCGCGGGAGATGGCGGTGATCTTCCTCCGCTGGATGGCGAGATCCGGCGCCGACCTACCGTCGGCTAGCGGGGTTTCCCCCTAACAAGCAGGGCACCACCTCAGCCGGGACCAGCTCTAAGCTCCCGACTCGTCTCCCGGAATATGTGGTTGTGTAGTGCATGTTAGTGTAAGTGTGTGTGTGTAATGGGAGAGGATAGAACAAGGAAGAGGAAGGACAGATCGCGCGCCGTTTGGTAGGTACTGTTCCGGCATTCGCCTGGTGTTGATCGGAGAAACCTCGGAAAACTACCGATCAGAGCAGCCGGCCACTAGAATTCTCCTCCAGACAGCGACTGAATTCGACCTAGCTGAAAAGCCAGTATCGAAAATCCTGCCTCCGTCAGGACTCAAACCTAGAACCTCCCGGTCAGAGGCGCTGCAGTGACATCAGTTGATGCACTGAGCTACCGCTGCCGGTAGGTAAACTGAGCGAAAGCGCTTCTTGCATATCGACAGGCACAATGTCTGGAACAGTGTGAGATGGCAGACAAAGAAACAGTATCAAAGATACACCTTCAACGCCATCGTCTCCCATGTTTTTTCAGTAATAGACATGCCTTTTGCGGCTCTCACATGACACCAATCTTTATAAATGAGATCTCTAAAAAAAGAGAATTTCACGAAGGCGTGACAAATTGCACTTTGACTAAAAAAATGAAGGATTTGTTTTAAAAAAGCTTTTAAATATTCATGTGAAATGCAACCCGCCGCGCTCGACCGACTTTTTGAATCTGTATCGCTAAATAACTCCTAAACGAAGCGTTTTAGAGAATTAAAAAACAAAATTTTGAGGCCAAGGTTCTCAATGAAACGTTTTTCACACCGCAGTCTAAAGGATGAGATCATCTTAAACATTTATTACATTGTAGCTGGTTCGACGCTTTTCAATTCTACCCCAACTGTTCAGAGTTGGGGAATCTGCTACTGTATATGAAATCAAACTAATTATTTGATATTCTATGGTACTGAATTACATGGGTGTACCTCTCTGCTCGGTAATAACGATGATAATAGTTTGTATTGAAAAGGGTGTATCTTATTGTTATCAATTACAAGGAGACATATAGAGCATGTGTCGGAGGATTAGGTCTTGATGAAGAAGAAGATATATTACAGGCTTAATATGGAAACGGAAAAATGGAGAAGAGGGTGGGGTTTAACATGCGAGAGTTCTCGCACGGGTACGATAGTCTTTTTTTAATTTTAGTCGGCAGAATCTGAAGTTTACCATGAACTGTTCTGGTTACGAGAAATGGTTAGTGTGCCTAAGATATTGAACCACGTTAAAATGTTTAATTTAGTACAGAATTGCGAAGCTAATCACAGCGCATATAATGACCAAAGTGATGACGAAAGTAAGACAACGATTTTTGCACTGAAAACCATTTTTTCTAATGAAGTAACTTTCTTTTTTTCTGTTTTGTAATATATTTTCTTCGCAATTAAATGAAAATATCGTATTCTCTTTCTAATATTTTGAATTTTGTGTTTTCATTGAGATTCGTGGATATTTCTAATTATTTTTAGGAAAAAGAAAGAACTCTACAATTGCACTCGACACTTAATTAACTGATGAAGATTAAGACAAATATCTAACCAAAACATTTTTATATGACATTTACAGACAATTTTTTAAAAAACGGCGTCCAAAAATTCATCAACACGCAAACTAGAAATCTTAAAGTTTCTTTGGGTCAACAATATTTGAACAATTATTTACCCGCAAGAAACTGTGTAAAACAGGGTGGAAAAGTTCCAAATCAAATAATAATTTTTTCTACAAAAATGTGGAGGATCGACTTACAGAATATTTCGACGTAGCGAATTGCGAGGTCTGATACAGTAGTTCGTATTTCGACTGTCAAATTTTCCTGACGGATTTGTCTTCTGCCACATTTCTAATTAAAACTGCTCTTAATATACTTTGAATCGCACTAACATGAGGCGAACAATATTTCTTAAGGTTCGCATTAAAGTCTTCTATGGAATGAAATTGACCAGCAACACATGTGGCCTTCATGTGGTTTCCGGCCTACGTGCGGTTTCTTTTACAATGGTAGTGCAGAACACTCGTAAAATTAAACAAGAAATGTTTTTTTATGTTATATGAGGTCCAAGGTCAAGTCTATTGTGATAACTAAAAATGTTACGGAACACTGAGCCAAACATTCCAGCTCTTCTCAACGAAAATATTACGACTTGTAACAAACAACTACGTAGGTCATTCAATAATTAAAGAGACAAATTGGTCTGGAGAAAAAACCCTTGGTAGTACAAATTTGGTAATATTAGAACTTGAAGTTGGCATCACTGGGATGAGGCCTAACCACCTGGTGGATCATCATCGTGTTCACCACCTCAAAATTAAGTTGAACGATGGCGTGTCCACTAGAAAATTCCACATTGGTTGAACAATGTGATTATGTATTAACTTGATATAGGTGAAAAACAAACTAATATGACTCTAGAATGACTAAAGCGTACGATGAAAGTTGTATGAATCGCAGGAGTCGCAAGTCTAGTGCAAGTGTACAATTATTTCTGAAGAGGTTGAACCTACTTCTAGCCACTCCGAATCCTTGTTAAGAACTGATCGGCGACGTTCTATGCTCGGAAAATGCTTGTAGAGAATAATTTTAAACACAAAAATGAATTTTTAATTTACATATTTTCTAATTGTTTTTACATGTTTTCGAATAAATAAGTACTTATTTTGGATTGTTTATTACAATAAATTCCGTTCCCTAGTAAACAGTTTTAGTCTTGTTCTGAGAGAATCTGTCAACCCGTCAGTAGAAGAAGAGAACGATCGTCTACTTCTTGTTCAGGAACCTGGGGCAAGGAGGATAACGTATTGAGATAGATAAGAACATTTATGGAGATAAGAGTTTGGGGAATTTGGATTTTCACGTCTGATGGAGCAACACACTGAACCTACAAGGGCTGCCCAGCTAGTAATTGATTTTCATCTTATTCTCTAACTCTTTCAGAGATTAAGAGTTGATGAATGACAAATTCTCTTAGAATATGTTAATTGAAATATCATA
>BLKR01006825.1:0-49318 GCA_011170035.1 Teleogryllus occipitalis | reverse complement strand
CGACTTCTCTCCGGAGCAGAGAGTGAAGTCCATGACGCTACAGACTCCTCTATCCCCGGGGAGAATTTTTTCCGCAGGTAGAAACCACAGGAAAAAATTTATAATGAAGCAATTAATGACAGTTACAATTTCACAATTTCGCTGCTTCACATGTACTCATGGTGGTATCTAATTTAACCCTTTTACACCATATAACATTACTATTTACAACATTTTTTCTGACTTCATAAATTTGATATTTTAACAACTAATAATAGTTTTTACGCTCTGGACTCTGTCCGTTACTCGTACTCTACCTCTGTTCTCTAATGTATAGTCATAAATTACTCCAATTGTCCAATTAATATACTCTTATATACAACTTTTTCATAGTAATCTTACGGTTTCTTGATGTGATTCTATACAATTTTAAATACACATATTCACTGATACTCTAATTTTTGAACAATCAATATACTCTTATATACAACTTTTTGATAGTACTCTTGCTGTTTCTTGATGTGATTCTATACAATTTTAAATACACGTATTCAATGATTCCCTAATTTTTGAACAATCAATATACTCTTATATACACTTTCTGATAGTAATCTTGCTGTTTCTTGATGTGACTCTATACACTTTTAAATACACATTTTCAATGCATCTGTGAAACAATTTTTTACAATTCATCAAATACTGTTTTTCAAAAATACTATTTACACGATTACATTTAGACAAGATAGTTTCCAGTTTACATAGTGAAAACTTTACGTGATGCTATACAATACAAATAGGAGCCACTGAAGTGCAACCATTTACCTAACGAGATCAGTTCAGGTTCATGAAAACATGCGACTTAAAGCGTCGGCATTCCCATTATCTTTCCCTTTTTTGTGGCAAATTTCGATGTCATAATGTTGCAGCATTAACGACCATCTCAATAATCTAGGGTTGTTCCCGGAACAATTTAGCAACCACACTAATGGGTTATGATCTGTTTCGATCTTAATTTTCACCTGCCCGTCAAGATAATACCGCAATTTTTGCAATCCCCAAATAATTGCTGTACACTCGGCTTCCACCGTACTGAAATTTTTCTCCACATCCGTCAATTTCCTACTTAAGTATAGAACGGGTTTTTCATCGCCGTTCTCGTCTGTCTGAGCTAAAACTACGCCTATTCCTCTTTGACTTGCATCACATTGTATTTGAAATTGTTTCGTGAAGTCAGGTGCTCTTAATACAGGTTCGCAACATAAAGCTTCACGCAACTTATTAAATGCACTTTCACATTCAGGATTCCAATTTACTGTCCCCTGGCGTTCTTTCCCCCTTAACAAATCTGATAACGGAGCTGACATTTCGCCAAATCTGGGAATGAATTTCCGGTAGTACCCGCTCATACCGAGAAAACATCTGACTTGTTTTTTCGTGTGCGGTCTTGGAAACTCCCGAATTGCATGCACTTTAGCTTCTACAGGGCGCATTTCCCCGCTTCCTACTACGTAGCCTAAGTATTTTACTGACTCTCTACCAAACATGCATTTACTCGGCTTTACATGCAGTTTTGCCTGTTTCAGAATCGAGAACACATTTTGCATGTGTTGTAAATGCTCTTGCCACGAGTTACTGAATATGGCTATGTCGTCTATGTACGGTACCGCATATTCGCTGCACGGCGCTAACAGAGCGGCCATCATTCTACTGCATTGGTATGGCGCGTTCTTAAGGCCAAAAGGCAATCGCAGTGGGCGATATGTACCAAAGTTAGTTACAAATGCAGCCAGCCTTTGCGCTCTTGGCGTTAAACTGATTTGCCAATAGCATTTCGCTAAATCTAGAGTGGTGATTATTTTGGCTGCCGCCACCGTCTCTATTCGCTCTTCCATGTTCGGTAATGGAAAGTACTCTGTCTTGATTAATTTGTTTAACCGCCTATAATCGATACACGGGCGAGGCTTCCGACCCGGTGCTTCGACTAATATCATCGGTGACGTATACTCGCTATCACCTACTTCAATAATGCCGTCGCGTAGCATTTTGCTAATTTCATCCCGTAAAATAGCAGATTGTCTAGGCGAAGTACGATAAGGTGCACTACGCACGGGCGTTGACTCATCTGTGAGCTCTATGTCCATTGTAAGCGCATCGGTCAGTCCTGGTTTTTCGGAAAAGATATCATGATACTTCATGATTAATTGCTCGAGTTTCTCTCTGAACTCAGGCGGAATTTTCGTACCTTCGAGCATTTCCTGGAGATTGAAGTCGCTCGCTTCGAGATGAACGGCATATCTGTCAATCTCATCCTCTACCTGTTCGCAGCCTTGGATCGGTGTTGTCACATAGCTGATGTACTCAGTCCGCTGATGGTACTGCTTCAGCATATTCACGTGATACACCCGTCCGTCCTTTTTCCCAGGCAATAATACCACGTAGTTTGTGTCAGAGACTTTTTCCTTGATCTCGCCAGGCCCTACCCACTGTACCGCCAGTTTTCGGGTACGATTTGGCGCTAAGACCAGCACCTTGTCGCCAGCACAAAACGTGCGGTTTACTGCTCTGCGGTCGTACCAGACCTTCCTACGTTCTTGCTCGTTCAGAAGTTTGGTGTGAGCTAGTTCACGCGATTTCCGAAGTCTATTCACGAGACGGAATACGTACTCTACCACTGAACTGGGCTCCTTCTCCTCACTTCCGGCAATGTGCTCGTATAACAATGTGATGGGAGTACGCAAATTATTCCCATACACTAACTCTGCTGGAGTAAAACCTAAACTTTCGTGCACGGTAGTGCGCAAGGCAAATAATATTGCAGGTAATTGAAGCTCCCATTCCGTACCCGCTTCTAGGCACAGAACCTTCAATAAGCGGTTCATTGTTCGGTGCATTCTTTCCACCGCATTAGATTGTGGGTGATAAGGAGAACTTCTAATCAAACGAATTCCGAACTTCTGCGCGAATTCCGCGGTCAGAACGCTCGTGAAACAGGTGCCCTGATCTGTCTGAAGTTCCTTCGGAAAACCTATTCGGCTAAATAGCTCTAAGAGTGCGTTGATTACAGTCGCCGATCGTAAATCCGTTATGGGAATCGCCTCTGGATATCTAGATGCCATGCACATCGCAGTAAGAATGAATTTCTTACCCGACTCGCTTTCCTGAAACGGTCCGCATGCATCGATATTTATTCGTGAAAATATTTCCCCTACAGGTGGTACCATCACTAACGGTGCTTTCTGTCTGTCTCCCGATCTGCCTACCTTCTGGCATACGTCGCATGACCTGACGTACGTTTCCATTTCCTGGAAACATCTTGGCCAGTAAAAATACTTCGCTAAGCTATCCTTACTTTTGGTTGTACCTAAGTGCGCATTCGCGGTCTCGTGACACACTTTAAGTACCGTGCCTCGAAACACAGCGGGAACAACAATCATGTCGTACCGCTCGCCTTTTTTACTAAATCGAGTGCGCAGCAATAATCGATTACGTAGGAAGTACGATTCTTTTCCCGTCTCGGGAACTTCATTCTCGCATTTTTTATAGATTTCCGCGAGCGTACTGTCCTTACTTTGTTCGTTAATAAATTCCTCTGTCGAGATCTGAATTAATTCTACTACAGGAGCCTCTATCTGCATAGAATTTACATTGTCGGCGTCGGCGACTTCCTCGTCGCCTCCGATGACATCTGCCTCCGCGTCTCCCGTTACCGGTGAGTCGGCTACCTGCTTTCCCTTCGCGTCGCTATTTTGAGCTAATCCGGCGCTCGACCCCGTCTCTGCCGCCCTCATCTCCGGCTCGGCAGTGCCCGTCGCCGCTGCCTTCGACCGCGTTACAACTGCGCTCACAATCTGCGGCTCAATGAACCCACCTCGAATTTCCTCGAGTAATTGCGCCGTACGATTGCTAAGCAGATAGTAACCGAAATCACAGTCGCGATTCACTACTGCAGCTCTGGTTGTTACCTTCCCGAAAGGCCCTTGCAGTCGGATCTGTGCTACTGGTAGATTCCTCGGTTTTGAATCTAAGGGTTGAAACACCCATACACTTTCCCCTGTTAAATCAGAATCTTCTATAAACCGTTCGTTTACAACATCAAACGACGCTCCACTATCACGCAGAATAATACCGGGCTTCTCATTTATGAGTGCGTGGGACGTAAATGGTTGGAACAGCTCCGCCGCTGTCTCTTCCGCCATGTGGCCAACCTTTTCGCCTTTCTCCGCGCCGCGCTTTGTCGGGCAGTCCCGCGCGATATGCTGGGGTGACCCGCAGCTAAAGCATTTCCTCACGCTGGGTTTTTCAAAATCTTCCCTGACGTCACGGCTTTTGTGCAAAGGTTTCCCGGCGCCCGATACCTGCTTCGGTTTTTCCGCGCTGGCTTGAACTTCAGGCCCTCCGTCCCTTCTCTGGAACGGTTTTGAGAAACTACGTTTCCATCCCGACCTATTGTTCTCGTAATTATCTAATTTCTTCGCGAATTCAAGTGGAATTGCGAAGTTTCCCCACTCGTCAATGAAGTGTTCCTTTATTTCAGCTGGAACTCGCCGTTTCATTTGATCCGTCACGATTAAGTTGAGCAATCCCTCGAAAGTTGATATGCTAAGCCCCGCAACCCATTCCTTACAATAATTATGTAATTCGCGGGCATACACATTCCACGTGGTGTTTGTGGACTTCATGTGCCTCACGAATAACTGCCGAAACTTTTCTGCATTAAATTTATACATTTCTAACAATTTAGATTTAATGTCGGCATATTCGGTCATTGTTTTCCCGTCTTCTAACGTAAGCCATGAATTGATTTGATGAGGAAGTAGCCCCATAAGATTGGCAACCCAATCTTCCTCCGGCACTCCTAACAACTCCGCTTGGCTCTCGAACACGCTTAAGTATGTAGTGATGTCATCGCTATCGCCTTTGAATCGGTCCATAACGTGATTCAACCGTACATGTGTTTGCGTTTTCGCCTCGTTCCCTGAACTTACGCTTCCTGTCGGCGTCTGATTCGCTATCCGGAGTTTCTCTAACTCGAACTCGCGATCTAGTCTTTCTCGCTCTAACTTTAACTGTTCACGTTCTCGTTCTTTCGTAGTCTGACATAAAGCCTTAACGAATTCTTCCTCGTATTGGCTGCTATTTACTATAATGTTTCGCAACTTTACTATTCTGTCATCGTCGTTTGCCGTTTCCCCTAGCTCTCTAGCAACGTGCATTAGGCACTCCTTACTAAACTGCGCAAGATACGCCATGATGCCTGAACTGTTCTCGAATTGCAGATGGCTACACTTACGTGAGTGGTGATCCTCGTGTACTCCTTCCGGTCGGCTGGCCTGGTATTCGTCCTTCCTGTTAGAGGGATGCCTTCTTCTTGACGTCGGCGCCTTCCGTCCGCAAGTTTGACTTGCGATTCAATTAAAAACTACCTCGTGTAGCTCGCACAGTCTTACAGCCCCCTACGTTCTCGGACTTCCTAGGATGCACAATTCCCGTTGATTTCACCCACACACGCCAGCTACGCACTCTCGTGCACTGCCGGAACCAGTTCGTTGCACTAGGCCGAAACTGTTACCACTATTGAACTGTGGTGCCCGTATCTTGTGAACTGCCCCATAGACTTTGGTGCATGTTCCGTTAAGCTGCTGCTACCATTACTATTAAAATGGCGCACATACCCCCGTGGGTTTTCTTTAACCGCTGCCACCATTAAAAACTAATGGTGTGCGCTCCCCCGTGGGTTTTCTTTAACCGCTGCCACCATTAAAACTAATGGTGTGCGCTCCCCCGTGGGTTTTCTTTAACCGCTGCCACCATTAAAAACTAATGGTGTGCGCTCCCCCGTGGGTTTTCTTTAACCGCTGCCACCATTAAAAACTAATGGTGTGCGCTCCCCCGTGGGTTTTCTTTAACCGCTGCCACCATTAAAAACTACCTCGTCTGTAACGTCGTGGGTAGGGATCTACTCCACAAGGAAACAGACACGAGTGAGGTATATACAATTTATTTACATTAATTTATGTACACTGTTTACAGACCTCACTCTAAGGTGTTTGTCGGCTACCTGCCGCAGCCCCCTTCTCCGAACACGCGCCTTGCGGCCGCGCATGCGTTTAGCCAACTCGGCCGATTTGCAACTTGGCACCTGGTGTGCCTCGGCAGACACTCTGCCCCGAAGTATCGAGCATACTTCACAGTGTTCGAGACTCGAACACCCACACGTGCCTGCAGCACTTCCGCGCCAGACTTGGCCGGACAAGTTTTGCGGTGTTTAGCCGCGAGGAAACCAGAAACGTTACCCAACCCAGGGCTTCTGCCACCGTCCTTTTATATCCTCGAGTCACATGACTTCCGCGTCATCATTCCCCCCACGCACTCGTCTTGAGGCGTCTGCTTCCGCCGTTGCAAGTTGCACCCGGCACCTACAAGCCCTCTCCCCTTTTGGACTTTCCCTGAAGGGTTGGCCTTTGTTTGGAAGCCTATTTTTGGCTCCCTCATCCCCATACCTTGCGACTTGTCTCTCCGGAGCAGAGAGTGAAGTCCATGACGCTACAATACTGAAGGGGAACTAACTTTTATTAGTGGGAATGGTGGTAGTGTAATAGATTATGCTCTGTTGTCGAATGAAAGAATAAACAATTTATTCGATTTTGGAATCGAACTACGCGCAGAATCCGACCACTTGCCTGTGTGTGTTCATTTAGCAGTAAATGCTACTGAACGGCCACCGGCAGTGGTGCGGGCGGGAGCAACGAACGTCACAATAGCCAGACGACGGTTTGTATGGAAAGAGGAAAAGCGACAGGAATTTGCAGAGACTATTCTTAACTCTGCAGGGTGGTCACGTGAGGAGCGGTCACCGGAGAGGCAAACAAAGAATTTAGAAAGGCGGCTCTACCGCGCAGGGAAGGGCATGCGAATGTGGGGGAGAGGAGGAAGGGTACTGACCCAAGGGTGGTTTAGCGATGAGTGTCGGGAGAGCAGGCGTAAAGCAATAGTAGCCTTAAGGATGTTCAGAAACAGTGGAACTGCGGAAGCGAGAAATAGTTACTTGTTACTACGTAGGCAATACGAGGCCACAATTAAGAAATCGAAGAAATCTTGGCAGGAGGGGGAGACAGCAAGAATAGAGGCAATTTTAAGAAACGATCATAATAAATCAATTTGGGACGTTATAAGATCTCTGCGTAATAAAAGAAATGTAAGTAATACAATCTCATCAGACGCGTGGGAGCAGTACTTTTCACGGGCGCTCACAATAGCGAATATTGAAACAGGGATAGATATTATCACGGACCGGGGTGTCCCTGAATTAGACGAACCTATAACCTGGAATGAAGTAAACAGGGCTATGGTAGCCATGAATAATAAGAAGGCAGGCGGCGCGGACGGCATTCCGACAAAATTTATTTCGGAATTGTGGCACATAGACCCAGAGAGTATTCTGGATTTATTTAATGCAATAGTTGATTCCGGATCGTATCCAGAAACGTGGAGTACAGCGATCCTCCAACCGGTCTTTAAGAATAAAGGTGATACAAATTGCCCACATAATTATCGCGGAATTAGTCTTTTACCAGCGCTGAGCAAACTATTTTGTAAAATACTCAACGAGCGACTGAGTGAATGGGCGGAAAAGCACGGTAAAATATCAGAATTGCAAGCAGGCTTTAGGAGAGGCTTCGCGACTACCGACAATATCTTTGTGTTAGATACCCTAGTAAAACAGGCGCTTGCGCGTAAACGGGGCCACTTATATTGCAGTTTTGTAGATTTCGAAAAGGCGTTTGACTCTATCAATAGGAAAGCTTTATGGCAAAAACTTAATGGGCTAGGCGTCTCACGTAAAGTTTTAAAAGTGCTGCAGAGCATGTACGAAGACGTAAATTTCTGTGTCAGGTGCGGTGATGGAAGTACAACGCAAAAAATAAAATCGACAGTAGGAGTAAGACAGGGCTGTCCTCTCTCACCGCTATTGTTTATCTTGTTTATAAACGATTTATTGACGTGGTTACAGGAAGCGGATACATCTGCACCGGAAATTGAGGGTCTGAACATTCCTGGACTACTATATGCTGATGATTTAGTTTTATGTTCGGAGACTATTGACGGCTTACAGAAAAGTTTAAATCTCTTAGAAACGTATAGTGAAACATGGGGATTGAAAGTAAATATTCAAAAAACTAAAGTAGTTGTCTTCAAGAATGGATTTATCTGGGGTAGCAAAGAGAAATGGTTTTACGCTCAGGACGAGATCGACCGGGTTAAAACATTTACATATCTTGGGGCAAAATTTTCCATGAAAGGGGGATGGAATAATCACATAGTGGCGGCGCACAGTAAAGGAAGAATTGCGCTCAAAGAAATCGTTTGCGCAGGGTTCCGGAATTGTCTTTAAAGGTGTGCGATACAATGTTTAAACCGCTAGTTCTCCCAGCAATGAATTATGGTGCAGAAATTTGGGGAGTGGATAGGATAGATCGACTAGAAAGCGTCGAAACAGATTATTTCAAATTAATTCTCGGAGTCTCTAGATTCGCAGCAAATGCCGGAGTCCTAAGAGAGGTCGGTAGTGTAGGAATTTGGAAAGATTTTAAAATGAAACCCATTAAACTTTGGATTAAATTAGCAGGTGAACAGTCTGACACACTTATACATAGATGTTTTCGAGTGCAGTTACAGGGAAGCAACCAACGCCACTGGTCGCATAAAATTAAACTGCTACTGGAACGTGCAGGTCTGGGAGACGTTTCTCCGGAGATGGTGGGAGATAGGGGAACACGTGAGATAGAACGGCTAATTTCGGGTAGACTTGCGGATATTAAAAGGCAAGAGATCCTGGCAGCAACGGCCGAAAAACGTTCGCTAGTTGCGCAAATTCACGCGAGTCCGTTATGGGGTTGCGAACGTTACGTAAACACACTGCGAAAGGACGCAAGAGGGGGATACGCTTGGTTCAGGGTCGGGGGTGGATGCAACGTAGATTAAAGGACTCTAATGGTAATGGCATCTGTGTGCTTTGCGGTGATAGGGAAGACTGGATCCACATCCTTTTAATTTGCAATGCGACCGAAACTTGGAGAGGAAAATGGATGGGAATGGGAAATTACTACTTCCAACATAGGAACGTAACGCTCGCCCAAAACATTCTAGGTGATAAAAGATCTAACTTCATGAAAGAATTAGGAACATTTCTAGGAAAGGTTCGGACCATTAGAGAAACTGAAATTAGGGAGTGGGAAAACAGCACTGGTTAGTACGAGCAGAGCCTAGACTGGAGAGAAATAAATAATAAATCAATAAACTAACAATAATTAAGTTAGTCAGTAAGTTATGTTAGGTTAGTAAACAGTAAAAAAAAGTTATAAGTTGTAGTCAATTGCTAAGTATAAGTAGATAAATAAGTCAATAAAAATAAATAAATTAACTTAAAATAATTAAAATAAGTTAAATAAATTAAAATTAAATTAATTAAAATAAGTTAAATAAATTAAAATTAAATTAATTAAAATAAGTTAAATAAATTTAATTTAAATTAATTTAAATAAGTTAAATAAATTAAAATTAAATTATATTAAAATAAAATAAAAGGAAGCGGTTAAAATAAAACACATTAGGAGGCGAAGGGAAGTAGGACTCGGAAATGTTAGGGCAGAGGCGTTGGTGCGGACGATTTTCTGTGGTGCTGTTTGTTTTCAGGTGCGGAGGAGGCCAAACACTGGAAGGAGAATGCCTGACGCCCGCGCCAAATAAATAAATGGTTTAAAAACCGGATAGATTAGCATGTAATCGGCTTCTGACGGCAGGTTTTTCCCCCTTCAGGGGTTTTTTCCTCAGCCGTACCTTATGGTCTCTTTTCCGCGGCTTTGATGCGAAGGAGAGACCATTTGGGGTGAATACCAGAATTCGAAAGGTTAGAACGCTGTAGAATGTAGGTATTGTAATGGCTTAAAGGCCTTCGGCCTAGCCACATTGCATCAAGATTTTTACTTTGCCTGTAATAATTACCTATTAAATAAAATAAATAACATTTGTTGAAGTGTGGAGTAAATACAATATTTGTGGAATAGGAAAACATAGTAAGATAAAAAGATGATGTTCATATAGGAAAGTACCTACTAATGAATTTCCTGGTGTAACTTCTTTCGAGAGAATGTTTTGGACACAACGGTGATCAAAAAATATACGCTCACCATAAAATGCGTGATGTGAAATTTGAATGTTGTGTTATTGAAAGGTTTTGTTTGTCAAAATACAAGATGATGGTACTCTAGCATAAAATACAAGCGGATATACTCTTAGACTGTAGATAGTGTACTATTTATGTATCAGCACATAAGATGACCAACTGAAAATGTTAACAAACTTCTTGTGACTACCTAAATTCTTAATGCAAATTAAAATGTGCAGAAGTAGATACTTTGTTTTCATTTTTTATATTCCGTTCCTGCATACATCAGTACAAGATTACATTATTATTGTAATTATTGTCATTTAACTGCCACCGGGTCATACCCAATTGCAGTTCAAATAAATGTAAAATACAACTTTTTGTAAGGAACCACTGTTTAATTGAAGAATTTCTATGAATATCTGAATATTTTTGTGGAATATTTGCATGTATATTTCAGGCCTAAAGTCTTGCAGAAACTTCCCAGCTCTGATTAAGACAAAACGTATATGATGTTCATAATCGCCTGTTTTTACAGGTTTTTCTGACCACACATTCGTCATAGATAAGTATGTCCGGTAAACGTTACCTCTCAAATACGTGATATCGTTCGCATTTCAGTTAATTTTCTCGTTGTAACAGCTCATAAGTGCTTCTACACCATTCATGAGCATTAGTTAATATTATTGTGCAATTCGAGGAATTTTTCAAATTATGCATGCTGCTGTACTAATGGTTCTTATGATCACAGCATGCATAGAGTATTTCGCAGCAGCTCATCCAACCAGAGAAGCAAAGTTTTCAGGTACATAGCTCTCTAAGACTAATGTTATTAAAAACTAGAGGTGCAACACAATGGCACCGAATTTTTCGTAGCAAATTTTTCAAATTTCCTTGGTGTGGACTGGCTTGCTCTTGTCTGCGTGTAGTCTTGCTCCATTCTCTGGCCAATTGTCATCGATCGTCTCCCAAAGTACATTGTTTTTACATTTTCTCATCTTTTTGGTTTCCTAATAGAAGAACGGAAATATTACTTCAAGAATAATTAAGAAGAGTAAAACCTCGTCCTAAATAGAAATTTTCATTGAAAAATATGTAGCCGTTTTTAAGAAAATGGTGATTAAGCATTACTGTAAATGCGAAATTCGAAGCTCTTTTTCACAGGAATCTATTGACTTTTCAAAAAACTTCATTTTATGTCATTTAAAACATTTTCACTCACAAATGCAATAAAGTATACAAATCGATGGATATGTGCATATTAACATCGTGAGGCATATTTAAAAAACCATCATTTCTGTATTTTTTTAAAAAACAAAAGAATACACCAAAATGAACTTTACGTCATATTAAACAGTGCAATTAGCACTATCCATTGGAAACGTTGGAAGAAAAATTTGGAGCCATTTTTGAGAAAATGGCGTTTGAGCGTGTCTGAAAATGCGGAATTTTGAGCTTAATTTAAAAGAAAACTTGAGTTTTAGAGAAACTTTGTAAGACATTATTTAAAGCACATTTACTCATAAATATAATATTGTGAAGATATCGCCTCTTAATGTAAATATTACCGATGAAAGAGAAAAGTAAAAAATAACATATTTGTAATGTTTGAAAAAAAGGAATAGAGCAATATGGCGTTTATATCATTGTATAGCATCGAATCGCATTATTGCACGAAAACAAGTAAAATTTTCAAAAAAATCTGCATGGCCTTAATGAAAGAACTATTTATGAACAAGAAGTGTCATTTGAAGGAAAAACCTCTTTCTTCAAATTTATAGTTGTAGGAAGACAAAAATTTCAAACTTTTGCACTTTTGGATAATTCAGAGTTAAACTTGAAAATCGGATATATGCCACCTTTATAAGTGTATTTAACTCCATTCTTACAGGAAATTTGAAGAAAACATTTTGTGCCGTTTTTAAGAAAATTTGGAAAGGTCCGGGGTTCTTCGTGTAAAGTAAATCCCAGAACACATTATTATTAACCTTTAACTGTGCTGGTGAAAAATACTAACGTAACTGTGCTGGTGGGGTCTGAGAGACCCCAGACAGGAAAGAATTCGCTGAACGCAATATTTTTTACGAAAACTACATTTAATGCAATTCAACATGATGATAAGTTATATATTTCGGTAAAAGTAAAGAAATTTAACATCAGCAGAAAAACGCATGAAGAACAAAACGAATTATTTAGAATGTTATTGAATATTCAAAGCAGATTAATTGAAATTAAGTGTGAGCGTTGCAAACCAAATAAATTTGGGGCAGTTAATGCAAAGATGTTTGGTCTTTCTGTCAGCGCCTCGTGGACAATCTCTATTTTCTTTGGAACTACTGATTGTAGTATAACCACGGATTCATCCTGAAACTTGCAACTACTGTCCAACTACAAACATCAACAATCGCAGGATTTCTTTGTCGGTGATAAAATACATGTCAAATGTAAAATTGCAATTGAAATAAAAATAATGAACTCTTTGTGATATACACAATGTATTTACTATCCATATTCTAATAAACGGCGTTGCTAAATAATCGTTTACATAAGAGGTCATGTATTTAAAAAATTTGCGTAACTATGCTGGTGGGGTCTAGGATACCCGGAAACGTTCAAATCGACTATAATCACTGCACAAACGTAACAGGACGGTGGCTCGTTAGGTCGCAAACCCACGATTCGAAAGGAATACACCAGTCGCTGAGAAACAAGTTATAAAACTATTTAAATTATTTAAAAAAATATAATAGTGTGGGTATCACAGACCCTACCAGCACAGTTAAAATTCACAAGTCCAAAACAACTGTTGAAACAAATAAGTTTCAACATTTCAGTGTTGTTATTGTTGTTGTTTTTTTTCTGAAACTGCATATCCGGTCACTAAGTAAAAAGAAAGGATGGAACCTTCAACATCAACCGATAAAAGTGTTGCATATTTAGTTTGCTGTCGGTAATTTAAATCATTGTTTGTTGTTAAAAAAATTAAGGTGCAGAATTAACAATTACCACCTCTACTCATGATTATATGAACCATTTTAACGTTAGTAATTTATAGTCGTTTACTTGTTGAACCTGAACTAGGCGTAATTTTTGGAGTTCTCGCTTCCCTCTTCCGGTTTTGTCCAGTTTCCCTTGATCCAAACGCAAATCCTGAAATTGTCCATTGTTTTATTGCAGTTCACTGTAGATTATCGTAAATTAATCTTTACTTCTATCCCATACGTTCCATACAGTTCTTTTTATACATTTTTGACGTTCTTCTTGTTAAAGTCATGATACTGTCAGAGAGCACGTAACTCTCAGAGATACAGTTTTTTTAAACAGAAGTGTTATCTGAGATTTATAACTAACCAAGATCATTATTTATAATATCGACCGTGAGCCCTGAAATCATTTTCGAAATACCATCTTCTTATAAGAAAAGTAAATTATCAACAGAAATATAATTTCTTGATGTAGAAATACACTCCGCCATCTTCAGCTGTCATGACCTAATCTCATTTGTTTCAAATGTTCTTAAACTATTCGCGAACTTTAAAATCCTTAATGGATGTCCGCTGTTAAGAGTGACTTTTCGTTCCTCTATTAGGTTGCCTCTGCTGAATAGAGAAGATCAGCAGTACAGAAACATTATATTTTGACAGATGCGGCGTAATTAAGGCAACTAAACACCATAAAACGTGGTCGGTGGAGAAGTGTAGAGAACAATAGTACTCCCGACAGAATGATTAATTTATTACCTGCCTGTGACAATCCGGGACAGTTGTCATTCTCGGTCACAAATTTGAATTTCTTACTGACGATATTAATTTCCAACGTATGGGTCTTTTCTGTAGAGGCAACCTATTTGTTTTTGCACTAGGTATCAGAATGCTTCTTCTATATAAGATTCATTTCTTCTGTTCCACAAACTGTAAGTTAGGTACGTTCATTATTTCGAGTTTTGTTTTTGATATCTGGGTGTTGTTTTGCAGTTGCCGAACCTAAAATATCTGATACCATCAACTGCGTGCACCAGCAGCATCCATGTGTACGTGAGGGCCTACTGCCGCACACAGACGGCAAGTGCTACGCGCCCTTAGAACGAGGCCCTTGCCCTCGGGGTCACGTGATCGCGTTGGATACAAAGAGCGCTGCAGGAGGGCTCAAAGGGCATTGCATGGAGCAACGGTGTTCGTCTGGACTTGTCCCCTGGGAAGAACGATGCTTGCCCAAGGCTCAAGTTCGCAGATTGTTGTGTGGAAGTGGAAATCTACATCTGGATCCAGCAGGAAACCCGATTTGTGGAGAGTTCCCGGGCTGGAAAACCTTCCTTGGCACTTACGTCCGTTGTTCCCCAAAGAAAAAGCGTCAAGTCAAATGGACCGAACTCTTTAAACCCAATAAGAGGGTAACGTGGGTTCAAAGTGCTCTTTGTCCGGTTCAAAATAATGGTGACTGTGGCAAAAGTGTCTCAGGTGCTCAACCGAAACCTATGTTGACCCCAGAAAAGTAGTTTATCTTATTAGAGAGCATCCCGAGGTACGGAAATTCTGAATAAAACGAAACTTGATGTCAAAGAAATACTTCATTCCGAGTTCACGTTTGTGTATTCAGAGGCTGCAATGATCAGGAATTCTGAAGGAAAACACCTAAAATTCTCGCATAAACAGCCTACTAGGCACGTCATTTGACTGAGATAGACAATAGCTTTGATAAGATAGGTTTGATATAGTTATATAAGATAAGAGATATGATAAGTTACTTGGTGACGCAGTCAGGATCAATCCTTTTTCTTGCACTGATTGTGCATTGTTCAAATTACACCTGCGTTTGAAGAATTTTCTATGCACACCTTGAATGTTGTTCAGAAATTGCTTTTGATATGTTTATCTATATAAAAATCATTTGCATTACATTAAAAACATAAATATATGAAATGAAAAAAAATACAATTATGCGAAAAATGAATTAACTGCTTTTCGAAATATTATAATTAACAGCGTGATGTTCCCTTTATGGACGGCAATTGATTCGTTTGTGTAGAAAGTAGACAAGTATATCTTGTACTCTTTTAAATATTCAGAACTCAGAATACTCTTTTGCTTAAACGCTCCCTAACTCTCTAAGGGGAAATACTCTCTAACTAAATAAGTTAAAATACTATTTATCCAAATAATATTATCTACCATATGTAAAAGAATCGAAACAAAATGTATAACATTATCGCAAAAAAAGTTCATCTGAGGCAATATCTGTCATTTCTATTGAAAATCACAAGCACTTTCCGAAAATGAATATGATTCCACTCTTTATAAGCAGGAGAAATGAACTAATGAATGGCGTGATTATTTTTCATCATGTTTGTAACTTCATATTTATACATAGACTATCAAAACCCCGGCAGACGTTGTCCTGCCCTCTCTCTTTCTCCCTCACTTTCTCTGTCCCTCTCTTTCTCTGTCCCTCTCTTTCTGTCCCTCTCTTTTTCTGTCGCTCTTTTCCTGTCCCTCTCATTTTCAGTCTCTCTCTTTTTTTCACCTTTCTCTCTTTTCTCCATCTTTCTTTCCCCCTCTCTCATTTCCCCCTCTCTCTTTTCCCCTCTTTTCTCCTTCTTTTCTTTTCTCCTCTCTCTTTTCCTCTTTTAATAATTTGTTAATATATTGAAGATCTCTCGCAGTCTTCTGTTTCATTCACTCACTCACTTTTCATATTATGAGACTTTAAATTTTCTGATCAATTTTTAAACAATTTCTTTTATAAAAACCTTGTCCTGATAATAACGAACACGAGAAAATGAATTATCCAATTTGGTGCAGTCGTTCCGAAGTTATGCGCGTACATACATTTCAGCAATTCATTTATATTTATATTATAAGGTACCCTATAATCAATTCATATGCATTTGGAATAAGTGTTTATTTTCCATTGAATATCTTTGTCATTAGTACAACATAGGCTAAAACATGATGATTTACTTTACTCACATCTCCGAGGCCTTGAAGATATTGCAAAAACAAGAACATAGCGTGTGTCAGTGTGTAAACTTTAATTGTTCATGTTCTCCACAATTTCATTCACGAGTTCCATTATTTTTTCTTCCTTTTTTCCGCAAATAATCTTACATTCATTTTTTCCGAATAGTAGAATATTGTAGTAAATAGTAGTATACTATATTGTGCCTTACATAACGCCATATGTAAACTCGGCCTGAAGGACCACTGTGACGGGCCGTGTAGGTATATTCCCTACTTCCCTGCTCTGAATGTTCTGTTGTTCGTAGATTGCATTAAATAAGTTATCTTGTAGCTTACCTGGATGGCCAAGGTGGCTAAAGCATGTACCGACTCAGCGCGTCGGTCGGAAAGGTCGCGGGTTCATGCCCCGCCCTGGGTATGGTTGTTTGTCCTTTGTCTTTCATGTATGTGTGTGTTGTTGCATAAGGCCTTGTAAGCCTGCTGACTACAGACCCAGAAGCCCGCAAATCCACGAGGGACTTAGTACTCTAGATAATCGAAAATCGGCATCTTCTGAAGCTGGAAAGCCCCCGGAATGAAAATTTAACAAGTAATCTTGTAACCTGCCGACCTGGATGGCCGAGGTGGCTAAGAGCGAGTACCGACTCAGCGCTTCGGTCCGAAGGTTCGCGGGTTCGAGTCTCGCCTTGGGCATGGCTGTTTGTCCCTTGACTTTGTGTGTGTGTTGTCGCGGAGGGCCTCGCGTTCTGCTGACCCGGGATCAGAGGAGGCCGCAAGTGTTTGTCTAGTGTATGGTCGAATATGCGTCCCTTCGGGACGTAAAGGGCAACCGGCTGTCGGCTGGATAAAAAGCCCTAGGAAAAAAAAATCTTGTAACCTTTCTCAAATAAGGGGGAGGGAGCGGCTTTATCCAGCCGTCAGCCTATTAACGTCCACGTGATACACATTCGACCACACACTAGCTGGCTCCTCTGATCTGAGGGCAGCAGACGCCAGGCGCTTGGCGACAACACGTGAGAGACATGGGAGAAACAACCATGCCCAAGGCGGGGCTCCAACCCGCGACCTTTCGCATCGAAGCGTTGAGTCGGTACGCCCTCTTTGCCACCTCAGCCATCCAGGTCGGCCACGAATAGGTTGTGTGTTAAATGTTAAAAGGAGGAGAATGTACTACAGTAGGCTCTTACTTATATAAGTAGTTTTGTCTTGAAATAAAGTTTTTCATATTTCTGTATTTAGAATGTCGTGTCCCGCCCATTTAGAATGTCCTTCCAACTCTTCCTTTGTTGTTCGTGACAAATTCGTACGATACGGTGAATATTGTTACAAAATGTATTTGTATTTTGATTCATTAAACAGATATTTCTTTTCACACCTTTAAAAAATGATAACAAAATAAACACGAAATAGTAATTAATAAAGAATAAAAACATAATCAATTCTCGGTTATTTGATAGAAAAAATCCGGCGAACATATTTTCGTATGAAATCACTATTCGCCGACCTGGATGACCGAGGTGGCTAAGAGCGAGTACCGACTCAGCGCTTCGGTCGAAGGGTCGTGGGTTCGAGTCCCGCCTTGGGCATGGCTGTTTGTCCTTTGACTTTGTGTGTGTGTTGTCGCGGAGGGCCTCGCGTTCTGCTGACCCCAGATCAGAGGAGCCCGCAAGTGTTTGTCTAGTGTATGGTCGAGTATGCGTCCCTTCGGGACGTAAAGGGCAACCCGCTGTTGGCTGGATAAAAGCCCTAGGAAAAAAAAGTCACTATTCACTGCCTCGCGCCGCTTCAGCTCGCGCATGTAAATCCCTTTCTGGATTTTAAGGGGAAACGAGTGCGGAGCCAGGGGAAGTTGCCCGTGCCCGTTCGAGCGCCGGGTTCCTCAGGCGGGCAAGTAGCTCGGGTGGGCGCGGTTTGACGTGCCTGGTCGAAATATTTTATACAGAGGTTATGATGTGTTGTTGGAAGTGGCAGGACTAGAATGAAATTAAATAATTGAACGATTATTGAAACTAATTAAATTAGTCGGCAATTAAAAATATTTTCATCAAAATAATAATTTATTAAAATATATTAAAACATTCGACTCTTAATTATTACTGTGAAGTTTTGTAAATTATGTTGTAAATGTTTTCTAAAATGTTCAAAAGATATTATGACTTGAAGCAATTTGACGTTAGGACAACACATTCACTCACAAGAGTATATGTGAATGGCATATATTCTTTGGAAATATTTTAGAATAAAATAGGGAAATATAACAGAAGAAATGGGAGATAATTAAATTGAAAATGGAATTACATTATCGAACGTACTTGAAAAAATTCTCCAAAATTGTACGAGGAATCAACTGATTCAATAGAGAACTTTAAAAATGTACCTTAAAAATTTGAATGCTTTGAAAGATAAAGAATATTCTAGATACCACATTAACAAAAAGCAAACGTAAACTGATTTGAAACGAAAGAGAGGCAATTACTAAAAAGAGAACGATTTATTATATAGGGTGACCGCACTTGACATATCATACATGAAAGAAGTGTATCACGTGCATGTCGTCTAATGATTTCATAAAACATTTATATTGTTGAAAACATACATGTAGTTTTTAAATAGCTGTAGCAGATCCAGAAAGACTTAAGGAAAGGATGTACGCAGATAGAAGAAGAGTTTATCTGACCACAAATTCGTCATAGATAAGTATATACGGCGATGCAAAACAGCTCTGGGGATGAGTGGTGTCACTAGCATTTCAGTGGACATTCGCTGCACCAACGCCTATGAACACTTGCAAACAACTCACGAAGACTGGTTATTGTTATTGTGCAATTACAAGAGTTTTCAAATAATGCGTCCAGCCACAGTGGCGGTCATTATTGTCGCAGTGTGCACACAATATTATGTAGAAGCCCATCCAACAAGACACGCAAATTTACAAGGTACAGTTATAGTCGTCCAACCGTCATTATTTTAATTTTATCATACAGTGCATTATAACTGAATCAATCCTGTAGAGACTAAATCTTGAGCTTTTGATATAAATGCACAAATTTACCCAAACGTTTTGCGACGATTGGGTCATCTGTCTGCTCACACATCTGTGAATAACTCTATCTCCAAAACGTACATAGAATGTAATGATTATGGACTTTCTATAATCGTTTTCAATCGGCCTTGCTATTCAAGATGAGGCCCTGCGAATTTGAAGTGACTCTTAATTCGATATAACCTTATATTAAGCTCATATTGACGCCAACCATACATAAAGCATTTCCAAGTTCTAAACAAATCTTTCTACGTACATTCTACACAATACATTCGAATATAAGTGTCATTTTCATTAAACTTTTTCAATTTCCAATACCTGATAATATTAACGTTATTTTTTAACAACTCGTAATTTTCTCAATATTTTCATTACGGGTATGTTTTATTATTTAAATATTTATTAACACGATAATACTTTAAATTCCATCTTACGTAGTCTCTGGAAATATGAAAAGTTTTGAAACAAAAATTGCATATTTCCAAAAATGCTGAAATGGCATTTTTCTTTGGAAAACACTAATTTTTTCCCATTTGCATGCATGCTATACATTTTGATCATATCCAATTTCAATATCAAATCATTAAAATTCATATGCATTAAAATATGTGAAAACGTAGCATTCTTTGACCATACGTACAATTTATAATATCTACTAAACAATACCGAAAGTGCAAAATGTATTGTAAGCAAGGTGTTCTAAAACCCTGAGAATCTTTGATTAAAATTTTTATGCGAGCAATTATTAAAATATTACAGTAGTTAATACTCACTGATGTACTATGTTTCCATGTACTAAATATATTATTGTAATATAAGCAACAGTTACAAATAGTGTGAGGTAGCCTGCGCAAAATTTTAAAATGAGGAGCTTTTCTTTCACTTTCGGTATTCGAAAGCTGGTACAAGTTACCATATTTCTATCGTTCTGTAAACCTATCAGTTCCACATACAACAAATACATATTGTTATCATTATTCCACGTTTCACTCTTTCATGGTTTCTTTACGGATCCTGAATACCCACAGAGAGTGATAAAGTAAAATAGTAATGAAACGCTTAACCTTAGAATCATTAAAGTTGATTCCTTACTCTTCTCTTCAGATACTATTGATGAAAGAGTAGAGTTTCTCACTCAGCATGGAAAGATAAAAATCAAAAAGTAAACAACGAAGAGAGTAAGTAAATGAAGCACCATTGCAACGAGCATTATAATCACGTCGTCTGTAATTACAAATGGCAAAAAAATAAAAGTTCATTTGAAATTGTTCTATTATTATTTTTTACATTTAGTTGAGTGAACACTTCTTCATTAAGGGGCTTTTGTTATAAACGTTGTTTTCTTCTTTTAATATTGTAATATGAAATTTTGCTCATTCCGAAATAATTGTTTCTGCACGATAGTCTGTTGTGTGGACATGGGCTGAGGGCAATGTATTGTTCGCAGGTCACGCCCCCAACAAGTCCATATCATTGAACTGCACTCGTGAAGAACGCGTGTGTTTGTCCAAGGGACTGATTCCGCACGCAAGTGGCAAATGTTACACGCCTTTGGAACGCGGCCCTTGCTCCAAGGGCCAAAGAATGGTGTTGGACCCAAAGGGCGTCCAAGGACGTCGAGGACGATGCGCAAAACAGCCGTGCTCTTCCGTGGCAAGCGGCGATGTGCCCTACGGAGGGCGCTGCTTGAGTCTGGCCAACGCTCAGACGTTGCTCTGTAGAGGAGGCCGCTTGCACCTCGATGCCACAGGATCTCCTCGGTGCGGCAGTTTCCCTGGCTGGGGTCAAGCATTGCAACAGCACGTTCGGTGCGCTCCACCGAAAAAGAACCTACTTCCTATCATGGACATCGACCCTCACTCTTTTTTATCCTTCCGAACTAAAAGCCTTCTCTGTGCTGAAAAAGACAACGGAAATTGTATGAACCTAGTTACAGGAAATAAACCGGTTCCTATCATACAAGCAGAAACATGAAATATTCAAAATCTGAACAACTAATTATTGAACTTTTTTTTATCTTGTGGCGGGAAAATGTTCAATTATCGGTTTTGGTCTTCTTATTTAGAGCGAAAGAAAACAAGTAGGAGCGTATGTTTGAATGCGTGTATGTGTGTGCCCTCATTCTCATACTTTAAATTAAAGTTTTATGTGCAAGAAGCAGTTCATAAACGAAAGTCGATGACATTAAACTTTCTAATAACAGTTATCTATATCAATGCTTATATTATTGTTAAGTGTATATTTAATGTTATAATTAATTCTTAATTTCCCTTGCCTGACAGTTTTTGTGAAGATATTTTAATGTAACCTGTCAGTCAAAATTAATAAACATACTTCAATTCTCTGAAATGAATTATTTGAGTGCAATGCACTTAATTACACGTATTGTCTAATTTAATCGTTGCGCCCAATTCCCCGTCCTTTGTTTAAACCTTCATTAAAATGGCATGAATCGGCATATTAAAATGTGGGTATCTTCTCTCGTAAACATATTTTTTAAATATATAATTAGGCTTTAAGCTGCCGGAATTGTTTTTATCTTAAACCAAGCCAAAACATTCTTTAATTATGTTTTAAATTCCACGTCGATATTTCATCCTCCTTAAACAAAAAAATTAGATACAAAATAAAATTTCTAAGCTAATATTAATTTGTTGCTAAAACCTTGTTCAATATATGTTTAGGACAAACTATTTTAATGTCCTATTCACCATTGCATTTGTTCTGATTCAAATGATAGATAACGTTGCTGGAGATAGTGCTTGAACCAGACTGTAATTTTAAGGTAAAAAAGAAATATTCAAAGTTTGAGGACCTACAAACTACATGTTAATGGACAAAAATCTTTAGATTATGATTCAGATGCAAGTCTTTTGAGTAGGATTGAAACTTTTGTAACTTTTTTAATGTCTAATAATGTAAAAATAATTCTTGAAATAAATTGTTTCTTTAAAAAATAGTACGAATAAATTATTACGAGCTGATTACCCTACGTTGCCCGAGTATTTTTCAAAATCGCCTATCAAGCAATCTCGACTGCCTATTCCCTGCATTCGCTCCGCCCTGTAAATTAGCCTCTCTACAGTACTGGCAGCGCATAAGGGACCCTCACAGTTCTCTCGTCGCGTTCTGTGGTTCGTCATGTGACCTGCTCCGAAGCAATCAGCTTGCGAGCATTTGTTTACTTTCTCACAGCAAGGGTTCACCGTTGGCGTTCATCTTATTCACACGAAGTCGCGGAGGCGATAAGGTTCGGCTTTGTTGTTGTTGTTGTTGTTGTTGTTGTTGTTGTTGTTGTTTTTAATAGTTTTTATTGCCTTGTTCGACATTATTATGCCTTTCAAGGGTTTTTATGATACATAGTATACAATTTTGTGTAATTACATTTCATCATGCATGAACAATGGTAGAAGACTAATATTTACAATATAAACAATAACAACTAAGGATACCCAGGAAGGGTCCTTCAGAAAGCTACATACAATACTTGAATTAAAAACATAAATATTTAATTTAGAAATGTTGGAACCTGCTTTACAGCTAATTAAGGAGGATGTAGTAGGTCTGTAGAACCTTTATTTTATTCGTGGAAAAAGATTGGCTGATTTACCTAGAGTGTACAAAGGAGTGGCTGGGCAAGATGAAGGAGAAGAGTAGAAATTAGAAGAAAGTTTTAGAATCCAAGTTTTCAGAGGTTCTATAGATAGTTCTTTTAAAATTTGATCATTTCTGATATACCATGGAGCTTTTAAAACATTTCTTAAAATTTTATTTTGCAGTACTTCCAGTTTTTGAAGGTTGTTTTTAGCGGCACCTCCCCAAATTGGGCAGGCGTAGGTCAGTGAAGGTCGTATAATGTATTTAAATATGATTAATGCTGATTCTATTGATAATTTTGATTTTCTATTTATGAATGGATACAATTTTAGTATTTTTATATGTGTGTTATTAGCTATTGATGTTATGTGGTTTTTCCAGGTTAATTTGGTATCTATTTGAAGTCCAAGATATTTAACAGGAGTGTCATTTGGAAGCCGTTTAACTGCATGGTTATTAATTATTAAGGGATATGTGGGATGAATCCGTTTTAAGGAGAAAATTTTTGCTTGTGTCATAGCCTGTCAGTAAGTGCTAATGTTTTCCGATTTCATTTATCTCTGATGTAATAATTGTTAACAATTGATTTTCCTTAACACGTGGTCGAAAAAAGGAAAATAAATAAATAAATGAATAATAAAAATAAAACCGGATACGCATGGAGTTGCTCAGCACGTGGTCCTGACAATATACTGTTTTTTCGTTAACTTACTTTTGGGCCGTGGCCCTGATCGGAGTTGCAATGGACTTGTTGTGCTTTAGCAACTCTATATTGGAGTTGGTCTGTAGGCGAACATGAAGTTTGACCAGTTTGTGTATTAGTAAGGTGTGTACCGTTTATATTACCGTGGCTTATATATATATATATATATATATATATATATATATATATATATATATATATATATATATATATATATATATATATATATATACGAGGCGTATTCAGAAAGTAAGTACCGTTTTGAAAAAAAAAATAGTAAAACAATTTTTTCGAATCCAATTTTATTTTTACATGAAAATACATGTCTTAAACTATTTTTCAACATAGTTTCCGCCAATGATCAAACACTTCTCATAGCGGGTGACCAGTTTTTTTATACCATCGTTAAAGAAACTTCCCGCCAGTTTCGATAACCACGACTCCACCGCATTTTTCGTGTCATCGTCAGATCCAAAGCGCTTGCCACCAAGTTCGCGTACATGAAACAGTACGTGAAATTTGTGGAAATGCCTCTGAAAGAGTTGTCATTGTGAAGCGTCTGTTCTCATGAATTGCTTCATCAACTTTCCTTACCAAATCATCGGTGACAACAGAAGGCCGACCACTCCGAGCCTCGGCGTGGACATTTGTTCGACCTGCATTAAACATTCGTACCCACTTTCTCATCATTCCATCACTTATCGCGTATTCACCGTAAACTTTTGTCACTTGACGATAAATTTTGGCCGGTTTAATATTCCTCGCGTTCAAAAATTTAATCACGGGACGAATCTCACAGTCAGTGGGAGAACTAATTGTCTTAAACATTTTGAATGTGCGCAGCAAACTGAAAACACAACATAGAGTAACCAAAATGGCGACAATTGAAGGTCAGTGAACAAGAAGACTAGTGCGCATGCGCGGGGCGCCTACCACAGCGCTTCGACGGCGCTAGAATGAAACGGTACTTACTTTCCGAATATGCTTCGTATTTGAAGTCGTAGCCCTCAATCACCTTGATTTTGGGTTCATAAATTCATTATTCTAAAATTTATTTAATTACTTTTTGTAGTAATACTGTTTCGTACATTTAAAATTAATGAGTGTTGACACTAATCATTCTATGCATACGAGACGATGTAGACTATAGGCGGTAAGGCTGCCTTTTGTTTCTCTACAATTCTATTTCGACGTATTAGATAATTGTCTAAGGTCGATAAAGCGACTCAAGGTCGCACAGCTGATTGACACAGTGTCATACGCACGGAGATGAAGGAAGCAAGTTTAACTCTTGCGTATCACAGAGATGTTTTCACCATGGGTTAGTAGAGTACTTGGCTATGATCGTATAGTTGGCATAACCACTTATCAGAAATCAAAGAAAGAATATTCCAGAATTTTGTACAAATTATGAACTAATTTATACCCCCCAAAAAATGTTGAACCGATGCAGAACATCAAAATAAACAACGTATAAGAGTGGGTGCGCTAACTTAACGTTAAGGTAGCATACCCACACAAGAAAAACACATGAAATAAAAAAATAAAAATACCACAATTTTGTACTAAAAATCCGCGGTATGACTATCACAATTCACATCTCAATCATCATCTCATCGAAAATCATTAACCTGTCACCATCACCCCTACCATCCAATTTTCAAATTAGGCCATGGCCATACACCACTGTGATCATGTACTTGGGAAAATGTTGGCTATCAGGGCGTAAGCCTTCCCATTGATCAAATGTCTCTTTGATTGATTGATTATTCAGGGATTCCGGGCGCATTATCAGCCAAGTTCATTATTCCCGTAAGTGTAGTGTATGTCTGTGCCCGAGCGGTGGTGATGATTTCCCCCATCTGGATAGTGAGATCCGGTGCCGAACTACCGTTGGTTAGTGGGATTTTCTTCAAAAAGACATCTTCCACCAGCTGGGCAGCGCCCCAGCCAGGACAAGCTCCAAGCTCCGTGACTCGTTTGTTAGAGGCATTCGCTTGGTATTGATCGAAGAAACCACTGAAAACTACCAATCAGAGCAACTGGCCGCTAGAATTCTCCAGACAGCGACTGAATTTGATCTAGCTGACAAGCTAGTGACAAAAATACCTACACCGTCGGGACTCGAACTGCAGAGGCACTGCAGTGACTGGGTTGGATGATTGGGAAGAGGCACTGCAGTGACATCCGTTGATACCTCTTTCTCTATCCGTCCGAATCTCTGAAAGAGGGTATACGAATAACGCTCATTATCATCTTTACGTCTTGAAACCTTTTTCCATTAATATTAATCATATAAGAATAATATATTAATTTATTGTATACTCTCATTATCTAGCAGGCTCATCTTGCCTCAATCTCGCGATAGCGTTCAACTTGGCTGATACCCTACCTCGCACCCTCTCTTCCCCTCTCCTCCCCTTCCCTTCCCCTTCAGCCACAGGGGGAGCGGGCGCATGGGGTGAAGCTGGAAGTTCGCTTCCACTGCAGCGGAGAGTCGTAGGTCGCTGAACTCGAGAATAATTGACGTGGGGAACGCAGCGGTTAATGGGCCTTCAAGGCAGTTTACTCGCGCTCTTGTGAATAATTTCATGGCGAATTTGCCGACCCTGCTGCAGCATCTTCACAGTGTTCTCACGACTCTGTCCTCAACAAGAATCGTGGCTACATCAGGATATTCATAGGCGAGGGGTTCGACAGGTAATGGGATGATGAAATGTGTTGGCTAATTAGGTAGACATGCCTAACATCTCTGAATATCAAGTTTGGAAAGTGGTTCCACCGGTCCCACGTGGTATATTTATAGGTCTCTAAAACTACTGTGTATCTTGGGAGGTAATTTTCTATAAACCACAATGCTTGTTACTTGAGTAAAATATGAAGGCCTCAGAAATAAAAAAACAATTTAGAGATAGATTCAATAGTGAAACAATGCCCACACACAAACTGCTTATAAAATTATTGGACGTTTCGATGTAACCCGTTCGGAATTTATGTTTTCAACATGGGCGCCGAGAAAAGGTTACGTTAATATAATTAAAATTAATGCTTTAACCGTTATCAAATAAAATCAATATCCCGCTAGCTGGGTCGATGGGTTTCGTTAGAAATAATCGCTATTACCTACTAATAGCCGATTATACGATCTGCTATCTATACAGAGGGGCGAGGAATCTGAAAACAAATATATATTGTCTAGCTACTTATTAGCTGGAATTGGCCAAATAAATCGTTTGTTATATTTCAAAAGAAACTTATGGTTTATTATCAATGCGAGGCAAAAATATGACTTGAAAAATTTGTAACAAATAAAGAAAGTTATTTTGGTCATGAGCTCTTTCGAACCTTATCCTGCAGTACCCGTCTTCGCGCGCACTTGAACGAGGGTGCCACGAAGAACCATTTTCTTCTTCTCGGTGACGAGAATTCCAAAGTCCAAGTACCAGGTTCTTCTCTCCTGCTCTTGCACAAATGTTATCGAGTCACTGATCCTTACCGCCTCAAATACTTGTAGTTCTAATTTAATTTACTTCGCGAAAGTTCCCAGTTCTTTCTGATTACGCGACGAGAATGTTAAAGTTCAGCAAATTATTATTTACTCAGAATTATTCCAAGTGCTGTTGCGTACAAATTGATTCAAATTCTCATTTCCGCACATCGCAAACATATTCAGAGTCCCAACTTGTTGTAGATCTTATAAATTCTATCAGTCTGAAATTATTAGCTCACACACGAAAATTACAAGTTACACATTTTTACACAGCAAATTATTTGAAGTCCATAACGTTATTTCATCCCGAGAAAATTCTAATTTCCGTTCGTCGCACTCAAGAATTACTCAAAGTCCGATAACTATTCACTCTCAAGAAAAATTTACAAGTCCCAATCTCACAAAATTAGTCATCCGCAAGCGTCCCGCACAGCACCACGACATATGTCAAAATGTGAAAATAATCTTTCTCATTCATAACATAATCAACTATCTATGCCCTAGACTGTCATTGCCTTCTCAACCAAACCCTAAATTGTTTACCAGATCAGCTAGCCGTGCCCTCAGATCCAATGCCAGAATGAAATCTATTGACCTTGACAAACAACTCGGCTGCCGTTGCTAGGGCGCCATATTTCTATTAATTTATCTATACTAATATAAAGACAGAAGTGCGTTGTCTTCCAACGCGGTAATCTCTGAATCTACTGAACCAATGCCGATGAAACTTTTGTGCTAACTTCCTTTAAAGGTCTGGAGTACTATAGGCTATGATTTACAACCATAAACCGTAATATATTTACAAAATAATTACTTTTATCAACATTTTTGGCATAGCTTTACATCACAGATTCAAGAGCGCATCAATGTCAATAGTTTAGCTGTGCGCCACCAGAGGATGACGTCTGAGATCTACTACTGATTTCATCAATGTCCAGAATTATTGCGAAATTCATTGGAGTTTGAATAAGGTTATGTAATGTCCCTGTGTGAATATTTGAAAGAAAGCCGTAACTGAAGTGGTAAATAATGTCAATGTTCATGTATTGCTCTTTGTCCGTGTTATATACTAAGTGGCAAGAAATCATTGTGAGTTTGAAAGTGTTTAATAATTGGGGTAGGTTGAGAGAATAAAAAGTACAATAATATACAGTACAGAATATACAGTAATGTACAATGTACAATATATAGATATCGTTTACAACCTAAACAACGTCTTATTTTACAGATATTTGTGAGAACCGAATTGTTTGACGAAACGAGTGTCACAATTGTCAAAACAAAATGCCAAGAGTACTACTAAAACTTTGAATCGGCTACTCAGAGGGAAGATCGACTTGCTGAAGTACTCACTCGCCCCATAGAAAATAATACTGCATGAAGGGAAGAAAAAAGGATAATTCTCTAAGTAGTAGGGCAGCTGTTCATTAGGACTCTCAATTTGATTATTTACACAGTTCTTAGGTTCAAAATGGTAAAAAGGAAAATGTGTATATGTTTTCACTCCATCCAGTAAATATTTTTCTTTAATATTTGAACAGTGGTGTGTAATTTAGGAATGATCATTTACATATTAAGATTAATCTGTACAGTTGTTTGTCATATTAATTGCAGTTGAACGTTTTTCTTCTGTATATGAAGAAGTTTAGGGCAGTGGTTGGTAATTAAGCAATGATCATTAAAATATTAAGACTAATCTGTGCAGTTGTTTTGCATGTCACTTGCTCCTAATGAATGAATTCATATATATTTTTCAATAAATAATTGTAAAAATTTAATTTATCTAAAAATATTTTGTCCAAGCAAATAAAAAATCTGGGACTTCTTTGTTTTTGTTATTCAGCTCTCCTCTACCAATTGGAAAAATGGAAAGTAATTTATGTTTTTGTAAACCCAGTAAAATTTTTTCTTCAATATGTGATGGATTTCTGTGCAGTGGTATGTAATTTAGGAATGATCATTTACATATTAAGACTAATCTGTAAAGTTCTTTTGCATATAAATTGCTCCCAATGAATGAGTTCATTCATATTTTTCAAAACAAAAATAAGCAAAAATTAAATTGTCTAAAAATACTTTTGTCTAAGCAAATAATATTTGGGAGTTCTTGGTTTCTATTATTCATATTTTAGGATCCATAATCTCTATCACTTGAGATAAAATAATGATGCTAATATTGTTTTGTTATGTGACTCTGTGCATTGTCAATTTACTATTTACACATAATGTAATGTTGGTGGATAATTATTTTTCTAATATATCAGTCACATGAATTGATTTACCTGAACAAAGAAGTTTTATACTACATGTTACTAGCACATAGGACATTAAACATATATATTTTTGTCGTCTTCAGAATTATAAAAGCTGGTAATTATGTTTCAGAATAGATAAAAGTGTTTTCATTTATTTTATGATTAAGATTCATCAATTACGTTATGACATCTATAACTATTACTCCGGATCTACCAACTACCGTACCCGTGCATGAACTTCTGCATGTTATACTCAGCTTAAAACAGTAAGTTCCTTCAAGGTCACGAGTTGACAGATCAATTTCAAAACTTTCTTTATGAATACAATAGAAGACAAAATATAAAAATAGGATAAGTTTTACGTGACAATTTATTGATAGTGTTGAAATATTATATAAAACTCCACAAAAATTATATACGTGAGTTTACAAGTATTTTATTTTGTAGTTTAGATTTGTTAATTGATTTTAATTATAAAGTGAATATTTAGAAGCTGGAACTTCAAATAAGAAATAGGTAATTATTTGTGGAAAAGTGAGCAAGGTAATAAGGAAATTATCAAATGGGGGTCAAGAGAAGACAGCTATCGTGGCGTGGCCGGGCAGAGCTTGGCAGGGAGTAGGGCAAGGGATTCAATGGAAGAGATAGAGGTAGGTCCCGCCGCAGGGCATGAACAGATTGAATTCCTCTTCATGTAAAATAATTTATTGTAATAAATACCCGAGCAACCTTGAATTTTCAGCTAGTATTTTATAAATACATAGACAATTTACCTCATGCTAAATCAGTATGAATTTGTACTCCCATATTTTGCTTCAAGTGCAGTTTTCACATTCTCAACAAGGAAGATATCAGAGACTGTTCAGAAACGGAATAACACACTCAGGTAATACGAGATACATAAATATCAGTTCTTATATTCTTTTTATCCTAGAATACAGGAAAAATAAAGGAATTTTCAAACATCTATCATCTTAATCAACTAATTACTTACAATTAACTTAACCGACTTCTATTGATACAATTTAAAATACACAATAACATTGATACAATTTAACATGGACAATAAACTTTTAACCTTCCATTGCCACCCTTTCCCACATGTTTCACCAATGCTGGTCTATCAGACCCAAGTGTTCTCCAGCGCACTATTTTGAAGATACAATTTATGTGGTTGCACTTTCTAATCATTTGCAATGAATACCTACATGAATAACCTAATTGTTTTATTATTATTGAATTATTTTTAACTTTTTGGCGGAATAATTTCAAACCTTTTTTTAAACGCTCCTTTTTGTCCATTGTAGCTACAAGCTAACACAAAATTGAAATAAATAATCATGCTATACCTTCCTATTTTAATATTACAAGTTAGTTGTACAATTAATCACTGCATTAGACAAAAAAAGAGGTAACACATCACTCTATTAGAGTTTCAAAGACGAAGATCATGAATTTATTACTTACCTCAAAGTAACAGTCGGTCTACAAGACTTCAAAAAATTGAGAAAATAAATTTCTCACAGAAGAATTTCCCAGTAGATGCAATAACTAAAGGAACAAATTAGTACATACAAACAATGAAGCTATTACAAATTTGAGGTACAAATTACAGTAATCAAATAAAAATTAACGAGTTTTTTCTCTCAGGAGACCCAGGATAGAAACGGAAGGTAAAATATCAAATGCTCATGCTTATGAGAAATCAAAAAATGAAAGTCATTATTGTTGGAATAAAAACATTCAATACCTATCTGTTCATTTAAGAAAATAAAAAAATCCCAGGGCTTCTGTAAATAAAGTTTTGAAAGATGCCCATTTCACATATCATAAAGTAGTCCAAATCAACCATGATTCATTAATAACTATTATCGCTCAGTAGAAGTTTGACTATTACATGTGTAGTATTGTCGACAATATTAAAGATATATTGCGCAGTTTGCTGTGCACAGGCAATGTTCAGATATGCTGTGCAACAACGGTGTACTAAAAACTGAATAACACACTAGCTCAGCTGATATTATAAGCTAAGTAAATGCCTGTTCTTATATTCTTTTTATCCAAGAATACAGAAAAAATAAAGAGAATTTTCAAACATTTATCTTCTTGACTAAGTGAATACTACTTCTTATAATTAATTTCACTGATACAAACTATTTTAAATAGTGCCCCAAATATTGATAATATTTTAAATATAAAATATTTTCAACACTTGATACTTATGACAAATCAATAAAGAAATTGAGTCATTATTGTTGTAATAAACACATTCAATACCTAGCGGTTGATTAATTTAACAAAATAAAAAAATCTCCGGGGCTGCTGAAAATAAAGATTTGAAAGATGCCCCTTTTACATAACATCATAAAGTAGTGAAAATCAAACTTAATTCTTTAATAACTATTATCTCTTCATAGAAGTTTGACCAGCACACGAGTAGTATTGTTGACAATAATAAAGGCATCCTGAGCAGTTTGTCTAAATCAGCGGCGGTTTCAATTTACATGAAATTTAAAATTTAAATAAGAACAATAATATAATTTTTAATAAAGAAATTATCTTTATACATAGAAAACATTACCCATATTGGTGTAAAACTTGGCACCTGATTTCATATTTTATTTGCATATTGCAAGAATGTTAACTGGTAATGTGTTGTAATTTGCGGCATTCATCCTGAAAATATGAAAAATTGGCTAGTGACGTAAAATACTGAAGTTTAAATTTATTTCTTAGTTTGAATCTAATATGTTATAATCAGCTTGACAAAGAGCAAATTGAGTCTTGAAATGAGAAATTGTTGAAATATTAATAAATGGATATTAACTACAGTGTGATTATGATTATTATTATTATTATTATTATTATTATTATTATTATTATTATTATTATTATTATTATTATTATTATAATACAATGGTACCCTCTTGTATTAGACAAACTATTCACATTTAATTAATTGTATTTTATTTGCATATTGCAAATTAAAATAACTGCAGTATTTTTATTCAAGAATCTGTCCATCAGATGAATGGCAAAAATTTTTGCAGTGTTAATTGAGAATGACAGAAGAATTTTTTTAAATTTGTTCCACCTGTTTGACTTTTTTTATGTTCTTTCAATGAAAATAATACCAATCTCTTTTGAAAATGTAATATATCATTAATTATTCCTATTTCGATATTTCAATGCACATTAATATTATTAACATGTTCGCTGTCCTGGGATTCCTATGTGGTTCACAAGACATAACCCTCAATGGTTTTGCTATGTCCGTGAACCACATGTGGATCATAGACATTTAGTATGTCTAAGGCAAACATTTTCATTTAACTCCACGTAATTGCACAGATTTAGGCGTGGACTTACTAGTATAGTCTTCAAATTTAGAGATGCACGAAGACGCACAGAAAAATATTTTCATTTTTGAGAATACTACAGTAAAATCATCTTATGGTCGGGAAGGTTTGGACATGGGGAGATATTTTAATGTTCTCATAGAGACAGGGAACATGTTAAAGGTATGCAAGATTTCACAACTCAAATTGTTTCTACTCTTATCTACTTAATGCTCCACATAATTGTTTATTCTACACTAAAAGGTAATGTTTCTGTCATTCTGCAATAGAAAAGAAAGAACTTACCACTTCTAATATGGTTAAGCTTTGATAGTGTTCAGTGATTGAATTTTCTTTGATACTGGCGAATTTCATTAATTTTTTGTCAACTGAAGGCAGCAGTGCCAAGTGGCTCAAATGAAGAGCCAGTAATATAAAAAAAATACCCAGAAAATCACAATATTAATGCTAGCAGTCTTGGTGTCCTACCTTTCAGAGTTCTAGCATCGTCCCACACAGTCTAAAGTTCATGAATGCAGGCTTATTGTCACACAGACAAAATTATGACAGACATCCTCAATATTATCAGTTTACACTGTTCAACCCATTTGCTCTTTATATTATAAATGGCCAACCTTCATTTAAGTTTCCTAAAAATATACTTTGTTTATCCTAGTAATTAAAATTTTTATATTTTCTCAACGAAAATAACACCAAATGGATATTAACTCAATAACAAAAAATAAAACACAATGAACTTGAAGCTAAAAGCCATAGAGAACACTGAATAGGAACATTGTCAGCAAAAATCCACATGTATTGGTCAAGCTATGAATTTGACGAACATTTTGGTACAAATGACATGCATACAGCAGTACAGTACATCAAGTGGAGTACCTACTCATTAACCTTAAGTTCTTACACTTATAGTATGTACAGTGGTCACTGCACATTTTAATAATTACAGTGGATTACTACAAATCCAAGAAATAAGCACTAACCTTTGGAAGTATCTACTAAAAATTATTAAGAAGTCATAAACATTTATAGAGAGAGCATTGAAGAAAAAATGAAAATGAAATAACAAATAATTCTAGAACAAATAATTTCAAGATTGAGCTCTCAAGGACTCATTCCAAAAACAAACCGAAAACATACAAGCTTTTACTTAATTATTAGTTATACTTCCACACAGACCTATTTTCTATTTATGCACATGTCAAATTGAATAACACACACAGATTTTCATTTCTGTTACTCCAAAAATACTTTACAAAAAATTCATAAAACTTCAATAAATACAAATTTTGGAATACTATTTTGCAATCTAAAGTGAATCACAAATTACTTGGTGCCAAACTTACCATTCATGTAGCAAGTATTTTCATGTCAATTCTAATCTCCAGGTTCTTGGTTCATTTTGAGAGTTCACCATCCGAGATTAATGTAAATAATTTGTCTGCAAAATAATAAGACTTTTATTCAATTTCAAGAATATTATATAAGTAATTTACAGAATGTTTTAAGCATACAATCAGTAATTTACATTGAATTTCTGGCAAGCTAATACTAAATACCTATACTATTGACCTTCCATCACTGCTGCATAAAATGCATATAAATATATTTCTAAAAAAATAATTATTCCAATCCCTCCCCCTTGCTTCTATACACATTTTTAATTTTCCTACCATACTGTCCTCCATATTTTCAATTGAAACACATCTAAGTCACTAACAAAAATTCCAATAATGTATTCATAATTATTATAGTTTACATTAACATAATATATTAAAATTATGTATTATAACAAGCAAATTCTACTGCTATCTTAAAAGAAGACCTAAATGAAGTCATACAGAAACCTTACGGCCAAAAAGGTAAGAATTACGACTCGATGGAGCAGTAACAAAACCTTCTCCGTCAGACAAAATTTGGGAAGCACAAAAAATTAATTCACAACGGAAGGTAAACATTGAAATCAATTAAGATGAAGTGACAATTAATTACAAATACTTCTACAGCACTACACTCATTTATCACTTTAATTATTTGATTCATTTTCATAAATAAAACACTAAAAAGGGTATGCGACATGTGGAAAAAGTATAATCTGCACATGTCTTCTTCAGCTCCAGTATCCCTACCCTATCCTTTTACTAAAAATTATTACTACTTTTTTATATATTGTGATTACTTTTATTAAAAGTTCATTCTTTTCAAAGAAGAGTAAAGTTTGCAGTTCTATTGCAAAAATTCATTGAAAAAAACTTACGTTAAAAATGGGTGATCAATACAAAATGTAAAGCAAACAAGAAACCTACCACACAAACCCAGCAGGTTTTCTTAAAAAAGTCTCACAAATTATGAACAGATTTTGCCATGAAATAATGCAACCATTTTCACTCCTTGCTATTTTATCTAATTACCAAATTGAATTATAGTTGTCACAAATCCATTCTGTATCATGCCATTACCCAAGAAATGTGTGTAATTTAATGGTTTGAAGACAAAATATATTGAATCAGTGGGGAAATGTTTTGGCCCGCAAAGCAGGCGGGCCTAAGTAAGAGAGCCTACTTTTACGCTAAAGGTTTTGCTATAATGAGAACTACTAATTACTTGATACTTCCTCCGATACTTTGTAGTAGTTGATACAATAAAAGATTACAAACAGCATCTTCCAGAAGATTTTTTTCTTTTTTTTGCTTCAATAGCTTATGTAACCCTCTTTCTAAATCAATATATGTATGCAATTCATTTAGCTTTTATAACGGTATGAAATTATAATTTAATTCTATGAAATTGAATAAAGGCAGATTTTTCCACTATTGGTTATAAGCACTTTACCATTGTTATCAACAAACACAACACAGGAACTTTTTGATTGTTGTTGTTCAGGTTTGAAGCAAGCCATCTTATGTGATAAGACCGATTAATATGAATTTGTTAAAGGATATTTTTATTAGTTTTTATACTCGCTACTAACACTACTTGTGTTAGCCACACACTTTTATAAAGGGGGCCCAGATTAATGTTTTGTGGGTAGGCCCACTCATTTCGTTATGCGACTGATATGAATGCATCTCTCCCAACAAAGACCTGAAGATAAATAAGAATCTTAAAATTCATCAAGCCCCAGGATACGATAAAATTTCCAATAAAATGCTTTAAGAATTGACTGTACCAATTTTAGCACCTTTCCTTTACCCGTCAAATCCACAAGCTCAGCCAGTGCTTTTTGACAATTGACGGCAGCAAGAGGGCAAGGGCACACATTTTCTTCAGGTCACAGACAACACGTTTTCTGCACAACCATTTAAATGTCCTAATTTGCCTGACTAAGCAGCACTTTAAATCTAGCAGGAAAGAGTTGCAGCAACACTTGAAATTCCAATTTGACTTTACAGCTGCCAATTGACCATTGTTCTTGGGATATAAATCACTGGTTGTTAACGTAAAAGATATTTTAATATTTATTTAATATTGTTAACTTTAGTTAAATGAAATTTTAAAAAAGAGTGGAGAGAAAAAGAAGGGAAAAAAAAGATTTTTCAGCCCATCACTCAAAAGCACAGAAGAGGAGAAAAAAGTACTGAAGCATTAAAAAAGAGGGAAATGGTGGCAAAACGTAATCTCACAAAAAGGTGCAGCGAATTGTGTTTATTTCATTCCATTTCATCCCCCCAATGCATGTATTAAACTACCTTTATGAGAACAGAAATATTTTGGAAAAGCACCTTAAAATCCATTCCCTAATGATATGATAAATATCCTGGATGGAAAATAACCTTCCAGTTTACTATTTAGGTTTATATATACATAAAAGATTGACACAGAAACACCATATTCAAAACGTATCCGATTCAATATCTATCAAAGAATACCATTCAATTCCTTATCACAAAATTTCTATGTTACATCCTTTAATAAATCATCACTATCAATTACGCTTTGACTGTAGCGTGTTAAAATCTATATCAATACATCCATCCCTAACATATTCATGCCCCATGTAATGATTTTACAACACACACAAATAAAATGCAAAAAATATATATAAAATTCCGAAAATTACTAAAAGCCAAATAGTCTATTTCCAATAAAGAAATACACTGAACTTTAAATAGACCAAATTAAAAGCAATATCAATCTTTAAACCAATATTTTTTTTAATACTTGTACCTTCTGCTCCTGCTTATATTCAACGTCATACACACAATATACTTTCACAAAGTTTTCATATATATCTTGTTTTCAACATATTATTTAATTTAAAAAATTTAATACACTGAAAAATATTATTATTCAACTACAGGTAAAAAATTACATACCTAAAATGTAAATCGCTGGAATCTTGCCAAAAAATGATGTAATTTATCATTTATTCAAAACCCTGAAAATTGAATAGGTAGAAATAAAAATTTTGAATCTGTACAAGATAATGCAACCATCTTCACACTCATTGCCATTTTACTGAATTACGAAATTGAATTATACGGATATAGCAAAAATCCATTCAGTTTGATGCTATTACACGAGAAATGTGTGTAACTGAATTAAGCACAAAATAATGTAAATGCATTTTTTTCCCTCCAAAATAATATAAATGAAAACCTTAATTTCAATCCATTAATTGAAGAAAATTCGACTTTACTCCTCTGCTAGCTTTTTACACTAGGAATTTACACTTACACTTAGAATCTTCTTTGTCGGAGTCTTAACTTGATGTAGAAAAAGACGTATTTGCTATTCATCATCACAATCCACGAGATTATTTCATTACTGCAACATACAATGTAACAGTTTCCGCGTTAGTTCATAAAAAAAAGTACATCCATGACAAAGTGGAAGACGATTTGAACTTGCTACATCTACATACACATTATAAAATACAGTGCATTATCTAAATTTCTTATGAAATTAACTCTGAAATACGCAAATACTTTCAGTAATAATCATTATTACTATTACTATTACTAAAACAAAATGCTCACCATTAAAAACATCAAACTCGTGCAAAAGCCAATAACTTATTTCAAGCACGTGAACGTCTTCCTTCCAAGTCGACCGTTAAATCTTCACAAACGGAAGTACATAGTGTCTTTTGAATTCTTTACAAACGGAAGTATAGTTGCAGAATCCGGAAGATTGCCAAACTTCTCAATATCGAATGCGCAACAAGCGGTGTTGCACATTCTTCAACAAATACTCAACTCCCATCATGATTTGTACTGAGCGCCACCTGGCTGAGCACAGCACTGGTCATTGGCATAGACTAAAGAGGTACATCTTTACTCTATGTCACTGGGAAGCAGCTCTCTATATTCTGTGCTGGGAAGTGCCATAGACTAAAGAAGTTTACTCTATGGAACTCATTACTCTATGGAACTTCTCTTAGCGCGATGATTAAAGATGTTTCTGACGAGTGGTTGGGTCGCTTTAAACGTGATGATTAAAGAGAGGAATTTTATGGCCTAAAAATCTTGAAATATGCTCTTCAAAGTAACCATTGTAGAAATCACGACCGTTAATAAGTAGTAGGAAAATCACGGGATCGGTCAATTAATGGATTACACTAGTTTGCCAACGTTTCGGAATATTTTATTCCATCATCAGGGCTTACTAATACATATAACGGTCGGACCTGCTATGGACGTGGGTGCTTCAGCAACTCTGTATTGGAGTTGTAATGTGGAGAAACATGGTTGACCATTATATGTATTAGTAAGCCCTGATGATGGAATAAAATATTCCGAAACGTTGGCAAACTAGTGTAATCCATTAATTGACCGATCCCGTGATTTTCCTACTACCTCTTCAAAGTATGCATATATGACCTAAAAATTCTCCAATATACATTCTAATATGTAATTTAAATTAACAATATTTCATTTCCTGCATTAACCTCTCTTGGAGAAGCTTGCTTGAAACGAAAAGAGATATTTTTGTGCAAACAGAATACAACCTACCCTTTGTAATCGACGAACGTTCACAAATAAATAGTTCGTATAAAAGGTTGAAACGTGATAATGATGATGACGATGACGTGTGCAGAGGCGGGATTCAGGGGGGACAACTGCCCCTCCAATGTTGGGACAAGTTTTTTAAAAACATTTCATTTCGCAGATCTTCAAATTTGCATCATAAACGATTTACTTTTTTCTGTATTTTGAGAAGAAATTTAATAATAATTAAGCGAACAATATTTTTATTAAACTGAGCTAATACGACACTTTAATCAATTGATGAACTCTAGTTCAGTACAATAAAACACGCGTTCAGTGTTGCTGTGAATATCCCGTATTAATAAACCATCTTTCAATTATATTGCTTTTAAGAGTTGTTTACTTAGAAATTTAACAGTTTCGTGCCTAAAATCACGAGTCATAGCACTCGAATTAACCTATATTATGATTAAATAAACTAGTTCCATTACAAATTTCTTAGCGTTCTTAAATATTTCAAATGCCAACGTTTTGTGGGTACGCGGTATGATAAAGATCATGTGTTTTTCACGCATTTCTGTAATCTACGGAAGCGTAGTCGCCAAACTGAAAACTTAACTTGTCTATGAAGAAAAAACGATTTTCTTTAACGGATCTTAAAAAAAAGAAGAAATTTGTCTACGCTGCGAAACGTACGGATTCCAAAAAGGCACCGACTAACTAACTTTTCTGTGATTCAGCAGTTTTAGCGTGAAAATACAGACCAAAAACTTTGTGTTTACAATTTTTGAAAAAGTGAGAAAGTGAAAATATACGTATGATGCTGTGTAAAACGGTTTATTATATTATATATTGTATGTTTTTCCATCATAATGTAAGATATAATGTAACTAATGCATGATATTTGATTGATGCTAAGACTACACTGAGCAAAAATAGAACCTATGATCTCAACTGAATATTTTCTATTATACTAAATGTTATTACACAAATTTCACTTTTCTGAACGTTTCTTTCACGTTCGTGGCCTGGCCACAAACCTACACAGCACCCACGCAACTTCGGTGGTGACCGAAAGTACGTAAGAACAGCGGAAAAGCAGCCCGAGAAGAAAAAGGCGCTACCTGTCGGTGGCGGCCAGAAGCGGCGGCGGGGTACTCTCGACGGAGGGGGGGGGGTACGCATGTGGGTACTATGACGTCAGAGCCGCATTTATAGAGTGGAGCGGCGAAAAGTTGCCTTCTTCTTGAATCAGACGGCGACGCGAGAGGTAACTTCGGTAATCAAGACGCGGGGTCGTGAATGATACCACGAGCAGTAGTGGAGGAGAGCGTTATAGCATTGAGGCGACGAAAAGCAGCAAGTTGAAATTGTAACGAGGCTGCATAAATTAAAAAGAACGTTGACTGTGAGAACGTGAGCTGAAATAAGTGAAAATTGAGTGGAGTAGTAAACGTGACTGTGAACCGTGTTAGATAGTCAACGCGCTGGTGGGAGCGACACGTGGATTAACACACGCGAGAGACTGAGAAATACGCGTGCGCGTGTCTGGATCTGGCGGCAAGAGCTCTGGAAGACTGGTTTAGAAATTTGGTAGCGGGCTACGGAGACGGCTTCCTAGGACATTGGGAAACGCGAGCGGCGGCGGTGAGCAGCGACCTCGACACGACGGCGGTGCGTAACCCGAGGCCTTGGGCAGCTGCAAAGGTAATCCGAATCTGAATAAAACCAAAGTGGGGAGACCGGAATTTGGCGGGAGTGATACGAAGAATAAGAACATTAAACTTTGCAAGATCACCTTAGATTTGAGTCACGGCGACGTAAATTAACCTTGTACGACGGTAATGCATTCAATTGAATTCAATTTAGAAATTGTGTAAATATTTGAATAGAGTCCCTCATTTTATTGTGTGTAAAATTATTAATGAGGAAAATTATCAATGTAAAAATAGCGATATCCTAAATAACGTGTAATGGTAATCAATCCCAGGAGTTTGGTAAAGTTCAATTTCACTTAATTTAATAACCTAGCAAAAATCCGTGCACGGGTGTTAGGAGGTAATCAGACTCAACATAATGAGCAAATCATTAAGTAAGATTTTTTTTGTGTGTTGTAAATTCTTTGATTTCATTTCAACTTGAATGTCAAGTGTAAAGAGTCTCTTGTGCCATATTTCAGAATATATCAATGTTTTATCTAATTTTGAGTCTGAGTGTGCTACTTTCTCATACCCCAAAAGATCCTGCCCCCCGAGATATTTAAGCTCGAAAGAGCATTCTATCAAGGCGTTCCCAGACGTGGGGGCGTTACAGTTATTATAAACGCGAATCTTGTTTTAATCATAATGTCGGTTCCAATATTATAACCAAAAAACTTTCATTGTTTTTTAACAACAAAACAATTTTCATTACTTATTTATAATAAATACTAAAATAAAGGCATACAAATATTGCAGCTATTTTCAAAGTGTATTTAAAGTCAATGTGACTTAAAGACGGGGAAATGGTAAGAATTGCTTTTATTTTTTAAACTACAGCTCAGCAATCTAAACTAGTGCTACGAAATGGCACAGACTTTCTCGTACTAGTTTTCTAATTTCTTTGATCTGGGCGAGCTTTACAATCTTGCCCTATCCTCTTGCCAGCTGTCAACTATTCCCGCACAAAGTTAATTTTTTCTCCAAATTTTCTCAATTTTTGTGTTTTCTAATGATGGAACTGAAATATTACTTTTAGAATATTAAAGAATAGTAAAATCTCGTCCTTTAAGGAAAGTTTTATTGAAAACTTTGGAACCGTTTTTTACGAAAATTGTGTTTAAGCGTTACTGTAAATGCGAAATTTGATACTTTTTCACAGAAGTCTTTTGAAAAACTTCATTGGAAGTCATTTTTAGCTTCTCCAGTCACAAATGGAATATATACGCTGCAATTTGTATTATTGCTTATCTAATAATACAAATCACTTAAAAATATGCATATTAAAGTTCTGAGTGTTATTTAAAATAATGCATTTGTGTAATTAAAAAAAAGAATATAGCAAAGTGACATGAAACTTTACATCTTAAACAGTGCAATTAGTACAACCCGTAATAAAGGTTTGAAGAAAAAATTAGAAGCCGTTTTTGATAAAATGGCATTTGAGCGTTTATAAAAAAATTTGGAATTTTGAGCTCGTTTTCACAGAAAATTTTTGAGTTTTCGAGAAAATTTATATGACATAATTTAAAGCACATTTACTCGTTAATGCAATAATGTGAAGAAATAGCCACTAATGCAAATATCGATGTGAGAGTCTAGTAAAAAAAATTAATTTTTGAAGAAAGAAAAACAGAATAGAGCAATTTGGCATTTATTTTATCTCATAGACTAATTGTAGCACTGTCCCTAACAAAAGTTCAAAGAAAATATTTGGAGCCTTTTTAAGAAAATCTTGTCTTTTTTCTCCTTAAATTTCACATTTTGCACGCAATATCGCGCGAAAACTATTAGTATTTTCAAAAAAATGTATATGACCTCAATGAAAGAACTAATTAAGGAAAACAAATTAAATTTAAAGGAAAACCTCTATTTTTAATTTTGTAGTTGTAGGACGTCGCTAAAAAATTCAAACTTTTGCAATTATGGAAAATTCAGTGTTAACAGTGAAAATCGGAACTATGCCATCTTTATGATCGTATTTCACTAAATTATTGCAAGATATTTCAAGAAAAAAATTGGAGCCATTTTTGAGAAATATTGGAAAATGTCACCGGCACTTCATGAAAAATACCCCCAAAATTAATTTATATTTTTCAAAATCGCAGAGCTTCGACTCAAGCCAGATAGGCAGGGGTTTCTTCAATGAGGGAAAAATCTTACACATGATTTAGTGTTGTTCACATAAACTAGATGCAGGAATGTTTTGCCGTCAATCGAACTTTCGGTACCAAAACATGGATTCTAGCTGTACCACGTGTTAGATGATTTATTTTCTAAATTTAGCAACGGGATTTATCTATTTTTCGTTATCAGATCCCGGCAATAAAAGTTTTTCTGCCGAAAATTCGTAGTTCTTTCTCGCAGCATTACAGCACTTTCTCTTTACCGTGTAAGCGATAGAAAGAAAGTAAAATTCTGAAAATAATCACAATGATTTTCGTTTTGAGAGGAACTGAGACCTTTTCAAGCCTGCTCAAGGGATTTCGGACAGTAAAAATTTTTTTTGAAAAACGAAATTAAAACGAAAAAAACGTAAAATGAAATTAAAAAAAAATATTTGGGCGACGATAGATAGCAGCTGGAATGAGATTGGGGCAAGACCGTAAAGCCAATCTACACCAAGGAAATTAGAAAAATATACTACGAGAAAGTCTGTGCCATTCTGTAGAACCTATAGTTACTTTATTTATACATAGTATATACGTAGTATATAGAAAGTTGTGTATTGCAGCGCGCAAAAATTGCGGATGTTCGGTTCAAAAAGATCATTGCCAGGCCCTGACTACCAAAAACGTGGATAAATCCAGTTGCTAAATTAACAAAAGAATCCTCTAACAAGTGGTGTAGCCAGAAACCCTGTTTTGTGGGTCCTTGATGCCGAAAAACCAATTGGAAGTACAACGTCCGTCTGTCAAGTGTATGTGAACAACACTAGCGCCTGAACCAGGCGTACGATTTTTTCCAGGCTGAATAATCGCCTGTCGATCTGGCCTGAGTCGAAGCTCTGCGATTTAGAGAATCAATTATTAATTTTTCGAGGTACTTTTCATGAAGCTCTCTGGACATTTTTAAAATTTTCTCAAAAACGGCGCCAAACTTTTTATTTAAATTTCTTCTAAGGATAGAGTAAAATACATTTATAAAGGTGGCATAGGTCATATTTTCACGGTGAACTCCGAATTTTCGAAAATTGCAAAAGTTTGAATTATTTACAGCGTCTTCCTGCTACTACAAAATTGAAGACAGATTTTCCTGTTGTTCAGTGATTAATAAATCGAGTTTTAATAATAATTTTATCTTGCTTGCAATATCATCTATATATTTTACTAACCAGCTATAAATAGCATTTACAGCACTGAATGTACTACGAGGTAAGTCCTCCCATTTTTCTTACAAATGATGCAACTTGTCCAAGATAGACCTTTAAATCAACTTGTTGAAAATGACTAATCACTCAAGGGAAAGTATTATTTCCCAGATTTTTCAGTGCAATATCATGACTAGGTAACGGTTCTTTATGTAATTACATTTTTTTACAGGATCTACATTCCTGCATTCAATTATATTTCTTTATTTATTTACTTATTTATTTATTTATTTAGTCAAAAACTGTGATGTATGGGGGAGAAAATCATCTGCGCACGCTTTCCTGAGTTTCAGAATCCCTTCCCAACTATTTAACTATTAATAGTTGAAAGATGTAAACTGGTAATAATAATTAATAATAATTAATAATAATAATAATAATAATAATAATAATAATAATAATAATAATAATAATAATACATTTAAAAAGCGAGAGATTAACATTTCAAAAACTAGATATTTTCGTTGCCGAATTAAAGAAAACTTATTTGTAACGGTAAACGAACGAATTTGATTTTTCTGTATTGCTAACAAATAGAAACTCACCCTAGGCTCTACTACCACTACAAGCAAAAGGAAAGTTCAACAAAACGTGCGCATAGTGAAGCTACACTTACGTCCAGAAGAAAATGAAGGGGCCATCTCAGCATTTCCTCAATGGATCAGGTAAACTGGACAAAAACCCGATCGAGATGGGGGTCATTGAACCGGAAGCTGAAGTACATTACTTGTTACAGGCATTTAAGTCTTTTTAAAATATTTTACAATGCAAATGTAAACTAATTCATTGTACTATATCATTGTTTTGTTAAAGTAAAACATTATTTTTCTTTCTGTCGATCAGTATAGTCTCTAATTGTACAGAAACAGTTTTGCAGCAGAAAAGATTTTACTTTTAACTTAAATTTGTGTATCAATTTTAATTGTTTAATTTCATCTGGCAATGCATTGTAAAGTAACGTACATGTATTGTATGTGGATTTCTTGTAGTAAGCTGTTGATACTGACACTTGATGAACATGATTTCTACGTCGACTGTTGTAACTATAAATATCAGTATTACATGAAAATAAGTTCCCACCATTAAGTAAGTCAGTTTTGATAAATACTACATATTCGTAAATAAATAGACAAGGCAATGGTAAGATTCCAAGCTCAATGAAAAGAGGCTTGCAGGAATCACGTGGATGGCATTTTTTCATTATTCGGATACTTTTCTTTTGCAATCTAAATGTCTGGGGACTAAAGGATGAGCTTCCCAGAATATTATGCCATATCTCAGGCTGGAATGTATATTTTCAAAATACATGCAACGAGCTGCATGAAGGCTGACAGAATTAGAAAGAACTAGTGATAACCCGTCAATATTTGACGGTGTGATCTGAGATAAATGTAAAATACTGTGCCCAGATTAATGTTCACAATATGTTGCATTGTTTGAATATTCAGGGTATAACGAAAATATTCTGTGATGAGTTCCCAAAATTTTGAACACGTATGGCCCATGACCAGGTGTCAATGCAATAACGGCACCAAATTACACAAAAGAAAGAGCACTTATACTGACAGATTTTATTTCTAAAGTTTTTTGATGTGTCATCATCTCCTATAAACAACTCTTCGATTTCTTCTGGCATATTGCTCGAAGGTAAACTTATTTTCCCATTTTAGCAACACAGAGTAAACTCGTTTACAGAATTTCTCTCACATGGGAAGTACAAAGTAGAACAAAACTGACATTTCAAAGACAATGACTAAACAGAAAACGAAATAACCTCACTATCACGACACATACGCTGACTTTCTCTTTACCTTTCCCAATGTACTACGTTTGCGTCTTTTGGGGCGCGAGGGCAACGATTCGGAATTCGACATAACCTGTGAACAACTTCACGGCTTCAGTACAACAGAAAAAAACCCACTGTCCGAATGTTCTCTACAAAATCCACTAGAAAAGGAAATACATGCAAACTGTCATTACCACAATTCAATTATTACACTGAAACAAAACCTTGACGAATTGTGAACAAATCTCAACAATCAAAACAAAACATCAAGCAGCGCCACCATGGAGCAGCGTGCACTCACATCTATCGTCTCATATATATATATATATATATATATATATATATATATATATATATATATATATATATATTGTGAGCTTCTGCCCTGTCCAACGTGGGCTGGCTGCTTGCCCGGCTGCCAGTGGTAGTGAGAACTCACCTGCATAGCCACTTATAGAATCTGGCAGAGGATTCGGGAGACATGCATGACTGGATTCTGGTTTTCTATCATTGAACGAGCTGATTATATAATAAATATTGCTTTAATGATACTAATACCCACCCAAGATAATTATGCCCCATACATCATAACAGTACTAAATTACAATTGTCGCCTACTGCGCTCTGACTATCTATTCCTCTCTCTCTCTCTCTTAACCGTCTTTCTCTCCACCTTTTGATTTAAATGTTCGTGGGCGGTTGCCCCATTTGGCGATCTCACCCGAATGCTCCGTGACCGGCGCTGGTAGGTGGTGGTCTCCGGTGGCAGCGAGGCTCAGTCAGCTCCAGTCGACGCCTGGTCTCCCTCGCAACTCGCTGAAGTGGCGGCGTGGCGAGAGCGATGCCTCAGGGAAGGCGCCCTCCGTCTTCCGTTGCTTCTGGCGCCCGCACATGTGGGGCGGACACGCTTGCGTGCGTACACGCGGTAACGTTCACGCTTGTAGCAGTCTTCTGTGGCTAACGCCTCAGCGCGAGACACTGATCGCGGCACTCGGCAGCCATACGGCGACGCGACACTCAAAGAAGCCGAACCAGAAGCGAGAAAGTTCCGACTCGCTCAGAAATAGCAGAAGCTCGCTCACCGAAGAATTTTCAAAAAGGGCGAGGAAGCTCCTATCTCCCTATTTATGGCACGCGCCATTCCCCCTCCCGTCATGATGATGCGCTGGCTCCCCGCCAATCACGCATCGGGTTGTGAGTCACGTGACCTGTCTCACCTTGGCGTACGAACCGTCACCCTTGCCCCTTGGGAACCTACTAACCGCCTTGTGACGTAGGCCTTCGCGCACTTTTACTAGACGAGACGCGCCCTTCCCATGACGTCAGGGGTTTTTCCTTGGTGTGGGTTTGACAAGCGTTTGGGCATTTCCGTCTCTTTGTTCGACTTCCTGTGGCCGAGAGGCTTATGGCCGAAAATACCTCGTGGTGTTCTGTGTAGCTACAATATATATATATATATATATATATATATATATATATATATATATATATATATATATATATATCAATTTTAAAACAGCCACCCTTTGGAAGAAAACAATTGACTATTGATAAGCGTACTATTAAAGAATTATTTAATTAATTAATTTACACCGTAAATGTTGGTGAATCAACACAAACAATATCTGATAACACATCTAGGGATTACATTCTTTCATTTAAAGGAAAAAATACTACAATCGGTTCAGTAGAAGCTCTAAACGAAGCCATGGCAGAATACCTCATTTTTTTATATAGATTCTGAATGCATAACATAATGAGCTTAATTTACTATTTAATTCTGTTATATGTACATTCCATTTGAGGTTTGATTGATTAGCTTAACATCAGCTAATTGCATATTGTTTATTTTCAATGGAGCATACGATTGCCGATTTGAAACGCAAAATTGCATTGATACAGTTTGTCCTTCGTTTACTATTAATTTGTTATTACAAAACCAATTTGAAACTTCTGAAATTGTACTATTTATTGTTTCTTTTTTGCAAAAAACATTCGTGTCATCTGCAAGCAGAACTGTTCTTCCATTTTTAATAGTTGAGGGCATATCGTTTACGTACAACAGAAAGAGGATAGGGCCTAAGATCGAACCTTGTGGGACCCCATGTTCAATTGGCAAAGAATTGGAAAGATAAGTAAATAATGTCCTTTCGTGCCAGTACGGTGTTTCTACTCTTTGCGATCGATGTTTAAGGTACGAGATTATCCAATCTAGGGCAATAGGTACCACGAATTCCATAAGAAGGTAATTTTGAGAGCAAGATGTTATGGTTAATAACGTCAAAAGCTTTCAAAAGATCTAAAAATATCCCAATGGGTTCTTCATTTTGTTCCATTAATGAAGCAACATCTTTAAGGAAAGAATAAATGGTAGTTTCCGTAGATTTTGATTTTCTGAAACCGTGCTGAGTCTGAAAACACTTCGTTTTTCCTGAGAAAATTTCCATTCTCGTATAGAAAAGCCTCTAATATTTTTGACAAAACTGACAAGAGAGAAATTGGCCGGATTTTTAATTTCTTTTTTGTTCCCTTTTTTGAAAAGTGGCTTAATTTTTGCTGTTTTGAAAATATCTGGAAATATTCCTCTGCACAAGAAAGTATTGAAAATATGAGTTAATGTGTGTATAATGGGAGGCGCACACGTTTTTAATAAACAATCCGGAAATTCATCTAAACCAGATGAGTATTTATTTTTTAGTTTACTGACTATTCTGAGGATTTCGTTGGAAAAAGTTTCGAAAATAAACAACACGCCGAAATGTTTTTGAGAAGCATATGATGTTGAATTTGGTTTTAGTCCCTTCGTGAGATCAACCGCAATTCTAGAAAAGTGTTGGTTGAAGATATTCGCAACTTTTTCTTGATTACTTGTTTCTCTTTAATTATCCTTTAAAACAACATTCTCTACGAAATGTCGTGATGACATGGTCGTATTTTTGATGAAATTTTTTAGAGTTAACAAGACATTCTGAATGAAATAGAACTATTTTTATTTTACATATTTTAGTATAATTCCATATTCTTACATATTTTACCTATTACTATATATTTCGTTAAATATTAATATATTTATACGTGAAAACGGAATATTTCAGATGCGCGTTGGCCATATCGTATAAGTTCCGGAATCATTTTTCTTACAAATCAAATGTAATGCTGATGCCCTCGCATTGACTACCGTATCTTGGCCATGAATTATCAAACTTATACCCCCCTCCCGCTTACTGCGTACTCGGAGCAAGGATGGGCCCGTTTCTATGAATAAAAGTAACTTCAACCACGTGCTTGCTCATGTTTCAATCAGCAAATTCTTTACTCGATCGAAAAGTAATGAGTTTTGTTCAGAAAATTGTCTTACCACGTTGTTCAATTTGGAGAGAGGGGTATATACCCTTTAACCCCTTCCCCGGGGATCCATCACTAGCTATATGGTACTAATATTCACGGTTAATTGTAGTTATAGGAATACGTCGAAAAAAAATTGAATTTTTGCAAATTTCATAAATCAGAATTTTCATCGATTTTGTGCCCTGTACCTTTCGGTAGGGCTATTGTTATATGCACTCTAAAAGATGACAAAAATGCCATATGGCTCTATCTTTTGTTTTTTCAAAATTTACAAAATTTTATTTTGTTGGAGATTTCTCACACTCGGTAATAAATACAGTAGCGGCGAGTTTTTAAAGGTCATTATTAAATTTATGTGTACATGTGTTTTAAAAAGTGTCATATAATGTTTCTCGAAAACTGAAAAGTTTTTTGTAAAACTTAGCTCAAAATTCCACATTTTCAGAAACGCTCCAACGTAATTTTCTCGAAAACGGCTTCAAATATTTTCTTCAAATTTTTCCAACGGATAGCGCTAATTCCACTGATTAATATGACGTAAAGTTTATAATGGCGTTTTTTTGTTTTTTAAATAACACAAATGTAACATGAATTCTTAACGACCAATTGATGAAATATTGTAAGGCAGGTTAACGGGGCTTG